>ML245450.1:0-21768 GCA_005239495.1 Nicotiana undulata
AAACAAAGTTGTTTCAAGAATAAGCATGCATGATTTTGTAAAAGTATAGCGTAATGTATAATTAAAAATAATTTTTGGATGAACCGATGATCGTGACACGATTCAAGACATTGCAATCTTTCCTGCTACGGAATTTTGAGGGTCCTCCTCAAAATTTTGCCCTAGTTTGATGGGTGAACGCTTCTGACTGTTGCTAGTGCGGCGATCGGCTGAACTTGCTTCGGAATTTTGAGTGTCCTCCTCAAAATTCTGCCCCAGTTTCCAATTGCGGGGGAAAATGAAATTCTTTTATTTATGTCACCGAACCCATAGGGCTGCCTACGTATCCCCTCTTAAACGGGAATCAGGTCAGGCGTAGTTCAATTTACATCATATGAGGAAAGTATAAGTATTACACATAGTAGCGTTTGACTGCATCTGAATTGATTGGCTTTGGCCAAACTTCTCCGTCCATTTCTGCGAGTATGAGTGTTCCTCCTGTCAGCACTCGATGAACCATGTATGGACCTTTCCAGTTGGGAGAAAACTTCCCTTTGGCTTCATCTTGATGTGGAAAGATCTTCTTTAATACCAGCTGCCCTGGTGTGAACTGTCTCGGCTTGACTTTCTTGTTGAAGGCTCTGGTCATTCTATTCTGATAAAGTTGACCATGGTATACTGCATTCATTCTCTTTCCGTCTAGGAGGGCTAACTGCTCATAACGGTTCTTTACCCACACTGCATCGCTGAGCTCAGCTTCTTGTATGATCCTTAAGGAGGGAATTTCTACCTCACCGAGGATGACATCCTCTGTACCATAAACCAGCATATAAGGAGTTGCCCCGGTCGATGTGCGGACCGTGGTGAGATATCACAGCAAGGCGAATGATAGTTTCTCGTGCCACTGCTTATGATTCTCTATCATTTTCCTTAATATTTTCCTGATGTTTTTGTTGGCGACCTCTACAACTCCATTCATATGAGGTCGATAGGCTGTGGAATTCTTGTGTTTGGTCTTGAAAGTTTCACACATAGCTTTCATCAAGTCGTTGTTGAGATTGGAACAAGATGAACATGTGTCTGTTGGAGGCGGCTGGTTCGATTGGTCCTATGACATCCATGCCCCAAGCGGCGAACGGCCAAGGTGAGCTTGTTGCATTGAGCTCGTTTGGAGGTACCTTTATCATGTCTGCATGTATCTGACAGCGCTGGCATTTCCAAACATACTGGATGTAGTCCGTTTCCATGGTCATCCAAAAGTAACCAGCCTGGAGTATCTTCTTAGCTAAAACAAAACCGTTCATATGTGGGCCGCAGGTCCCAGCATAAATCTCATCCAGTAGCTTGGATGCTTCCTTTGCATCGACACACCTTAATAGTCCCAAATCGGGAGTCCTCCTACATAGGATTCCTCCGCTGTGAAAGAAATTGTTGGACAGTCTCCGAAGTGTGCGTTTCTGAGTAGGATTTGCGAGCTCTGGGTACTCTCCTTTTGATAAATATTCCTTGATATCATGAAACCAAGGTTTTCCGTCTGCTTCTTCTTCAACATGGGCACAGTAAGCCGGCTGACTATGGATCTTCACTAGAATGGGATCAATGAAGTTCTTGTCTGGATGGTGAATCATAGAGGACAGAGTAGCCAATGCATCGACGAACTCGTTCTGGATTCTAGGAACATGCCGAAATTCTATCTTTGTGAAACTCTTTCTCAATTCCTGCACGTGATGCAGATATGGAAGTATCTTGGAATTCTTGGTCGCCCATTCTCATTGTACCTGATGTACCAGTAGGTCTGAATCACCAATCACTAGCAGCTCTTGAACATTCATGTCAATGGCCATGTTGAGCCCTAAGATGCAGGCTTCAGATTCTGCCATATTGTTGGTGCAGGTGAATCTAAGTTTGGCAGACACCGGATAATGCTGACCTATTTTCGATATTAAGATGGCCCCAATGCCGACTCCCTTGAAGTTCTATGCTCCATCAAAGAACATCCTCCAACCGTCATAGGATTCTGCAATGTCTTCTCCTATGAATGATACCTTTTCATCAGGAAAATACGTTTTCATAGGTTCGTGTTCTCCGTCCACGAGGTTTTCAGCAAGGTGGTTTGCTAGTGCCTGTCCCTTGACCGCTTTCTAAGTCACATAGATAATGACGAATTCACTCAGCAGGATTTGCCACTTGGTTAGCTTGCCAGTGGGCATGGGCTTCTGAAAGATGTACTTCAAGGGATCCATCCTTGATATGAGATATGTGGTGTAGGCACAGAAATAGTGCCTCAGCTTCTTAGCTACCCGGGTCAAGGCACAATAGGTATGTTCCAATAGAGAATACCGTGCCTCGTACGGAGTGAACTTCTTGCTCAGATAATAAATAGCCTGTTCTTTTCTTCTTGTTTCGTCGTGCTTCCCCAGGACGCAGCCGAAAGCTCCATCTAATACTGCGAGGTAGAGTAGTAAAGGTCTACCTGACTCATGTGGTACCAGGACTGGCGGTGTTGACAAGTACTCTTTAATTCTGTCGAAGGCCTTTTGACAATCATCGTTCCATTTGGTCGCGTCATCCTTCTTCAGCATCTTGAAGATCGGCTCACATATAACTATAGACTATGCTATGAATCGGCTGATGTAATTAAGCCTTCCTAAGAAGCTCATCACATCTTTCTTGTTCCTTGGCGGTGGTAGTTCTTGGATGGATTTGATCTTTGACAGATCCAGTTCTATCCCTCAGCGGCTGACAATGAACCTGAGCAATTTTCCAGCAGGAAACCCGAATGCGCACTTCGTGGGATTCAGCTTCAGATTGTATTTTTGCAATCTATTGAAGAACTTCCTCAAATCTTCTATGTGGTCAGTGGCCTTCTTGGACTCGATAATAACGTCATCCACATATACCTCGATCTCCTTGTGTATCATATCGTGGAAGATAGTGGCCATGGCCCTCATGTAGGGGGGCCCTGCATTCTTCAGGCCGAATGACATCATCTTCTAGCAGTATACTCCTCATGGCGTAATGAAAGCCATTTTCTCAGCATCTTCTTTATCCATCCAAATCTGATGATAACCAGTGAAGCAATCCACGAATGACTGTAGCTCATGCTTGGCGCAATTGTCAATCAGGATGTGTATATTTGGCAAAGGGAAGTCATCTTTCGGACTGGCCCGGTTGAGATCCCGGTAGTAGACACAGACTCTGACCTTCACATCCTTCTTTGGAACTGGCACAATGTTGGCTAACCATGTCGGGTACTCGACTACCCTGAGAACTTTGGCGTTGATCTGTTTGGTAACTTCTTCTTTGATTTTCAAACTCATGTCGGGTTTGAAATTCCTGAGCTTTTGCTTTACCAGTGGACACATTGGATTGGCTGGCAGTTTGTGAGCCACAATGGATGTGCTCAGACCAATCATGTCATCGTACGACTAGGCGAATATGTCCTCATATTCTTTCAAGAATTCCATGTATTCCTTCTTTTCTGATGGTAACAAATGAATGTTGATGCGAGTTTCCTTGATATTTTCTGAATCTCCCAGGTTGAAAACTTCGGTTTCATCCAGGTTGGACTTAGGTTTGTTCTCAAAATTCTCAACTTCTTTGACAACCTCGTCAGGTATGTCATCCCCCTCTGAATCAATGTCCGTTTGTTGCGTTGTCTCGTTGCATGTCAGAGTCATTGGTTCATCAAGACAAGTAATAAGAATGTTGTATAGGTAAAGTAACGAGAGAAAACGATAGCAATAAATATTTGATTCATTAAAACGCCTTTGATAAATTGAATAAGTGTTTTGAACTTTTAAAGATCTTATTGCAGGAATAAAAATACGAAAAGGAAATCATTTAGTAAAGAAAATAGCGAATAATGCTTGTTTTAGCCTTGCTACCCCGAGGCGCATCGGGCTTTGGTTGTCCTGACATTCCAATTCTTGAGGTACGTCCCTCTAATAACAACCTGTATGGAAGGGCCTTCCTCCCTCTCCTCCTCGAGAACAACACAACAGTCCATACCATTGTCCTCCAGAAACAAATTCCTCATTGCTACAAGTGCTTCTTCATCATCTGATTCATAGATAATGTCGACCTGTTGGGAGGTCTGCTCCAAATGCGGTATTGGATGCTCTAGTGGGTAGTAAGGACCATGCCAAGGTGGCGACCAGTCGTTATACTCTTGCCAAGTATAGTCGTACCCCAGACAAAAAGTGGTACCATGGATTTTGATCTTGATAGGTTTGGAGACCCCTTGGAGGTTCTTGCCGAGCCCTTTGCCAGGCTCGTACCCACTCCAGCTTAATATACTCTCGATTTTGCTATCCCACCATTGGTCTTTGTCTACAGCATTTACCCATTCAATGTGGTGGTAAGTTTCTCCACCTAGCTTCCTTCTTCCCTTGATTGCCGGAATAGTCTGGCGGCTGTAAATAGAGTTGTTACCATCGTTGTGAATAATCACTTCCTGGTGATTCCATTCGAACTTCACAGCCTGATGCAGTTTTGATGCTACAGCCCCAGCAGCATGGATCCATGGCCGTCCCAACAGCAAATTGTAAGAAGCTGGCACATCTATTACCTGGAAATCGACCTCGAACCAAGTTGGCCCCATTTGCAGGCACAGACTTATTTCACCAATGGTGGACATTTTAGAACCATCGAAACCTTTCACATTGATTGCTCCATATTTTATCTCATGCATCCCTTTACCCAGTTTCTTGAGTGTTCTCAGTGGAAAGATGTTAAGACTGCATCCTCCATCGATCAGGATTCTGGTGATGAAATAATCTTCACATCGTACGGTGATGTGCAATGCTTTGTTATGCCCTAGCCCTTCAGGTGGCAGCTCGTCTTCATGTAAAGTGATCTTATGGCTTTCCAACACTTGGCCCACCATATTGGCCATTTCCCCGCTGGTGATATTGTTCGGCACATATGCTTCATTCAACACCTTCAACAAAGTACTCCTGTGAGTCTCAGAATTCTGCAGCAAAGAGAGAATGGATATTTGTGCTGGCGTCTTGTTCAATTGGTCAATGACTGAGTACTCCTTGGCCTATACTTTCCTCCAGAGATCGTCTGGAACTGTCTCCATAAGGGGAGGCCGATTGGAAGCCTGTTTGCTTGATTCGGCCAGATGTTCAGGGGTATAGACTCTACAGGTTATTATCATACCCTGTGTTGCGACAACTTCTTCAGTCTTGACCTTACCTTTCCTTCTCGCCTCAGTTGTATAGTCCCAAGGTATAGCATTTGTATAGAAGGGTGGCGTGGTTGTCATTGCCACTGGGACTGGTGTGGCTATCCTCACATCGAATGGAACACGTGCCTTGGGAGGCAAGACTGCAACCTCAAATGGTGCGGGTGCGTTTGCCGGAGACACAAATTCAACCTCAATTGGTACTGGTGCCTTTGTGGATAGCGCCGCTTCATACTCAAGAGGTATGTACATATTCACCTCAGTGTCCTCAAACGGTTGGATCTGGACTATGATTGGATTGAGAGTAATTGTCGGTTTCTTTGGGTTATCGCCTTCTACGATCAACCCGATCGATCCCTCGGAATCCCAGTCGTCTTCTATTTCAATCATGTGGATACTTCCACCCTTATGGTCTGACAGAGGATTGTTGCAGACTTTTGGAGCGGATTCTTTTGCCACAATGATCTTGTTATCAATCAAGGACTATATTTTGTCTTTCAAAGAACGGCATTCATCGATGGTGTGTCCTTTCATGCCGGAGTGGTATGCACAGGATTTGTTTGGGTTAACCCACTAGGAAGTATTTTCAGGGGTTACAGCAGGGATGGGTGTGACGTAACCAGCAGCCTTGAGCTTCTCATATAGCTGGTCGATGGGTTCAGCAATGGCGGTATATTATTTTGGGGGTCTGCGATCAAAATTAGGCCGAGGTCTAGGGAAGTTTTGGCATGCGGGGGGTGATTGATAATGGCATGGTTGAGAATTGTAAGTGTGGTAGACAGGAGCGGGTTGGGAGTATTTGGGTGAAGTAGGTTGATATGTCGGTGGTGGAGGTGATTGATAAGTTGGTGGTGGAGCTTGGTATAAGGATGAGGGTGCTTGGTAATTTGGATTTGGTTGATATGTGAGTGGAGGTGTTGTGTAAGTTTGGTATTTTACTGGGGATTTGGTTCTTTGTGCGACCATCATAGCTCCCACCTCCCTTTTCTTGGACACACCACCGGACTGTAAAGCCTTATTTGTAGCTTGCAAGGCTTCAAAATTCGTGACCAAGCCACTTTTAATACCTTCTTCGATCCTTTCTCCCAGCTTGATAATATCGGAGAATTTGTGATTCTCAATCATCATCAACTGTTCATAGTATTGCGGGTCCTGAGCCCGGACAAAGAACTTGTTCATCTGCTCTTCCTCTAAGGGGGGTCTGACTTTAGCGGCTTCGGACCTCCAGCGAGTAGCATACTCGCAAAATGTCTCTATGGGCTTCTTGTTCAAATTCTGGATGTAGAACACGTCTGGTGCGTTCTCTGTATTAAATCTGAATTTGTCCATAAAGTCAGATGCCATACTCACCCAGTTTGACCACTTCTTGGCATCTTGGCTGATGTACCAAGACAGTGCATCTCCTTTCAGACTCCTCATGAACAGCTTCATACGGATCGTTTCATCCTTCCCTACTCCAACCAGCTTGTCACAATAGGTCCTCAAATGGACCCTTGGGTCACCTCTGCTGTCAAACATTTCGAACTTCGGAGGTTTGTTCCCCTCAGGCAGTTCGACATCAGGTTGTATGCAGAGTTCCTCATAATTCATCCCTTCGACTCCCTTGATTCCCTCAACGCCTTGAACCCGGTTGGTCAGCTTCCTAAGTTCCTCGGCCAAGTTCTTGATAAGCAGGTCCTTTTCATCAGACTCAGGTGTGTATGGGACAGGTGGAGTGGTGTGGAATGGTCTCCACGTAGATACGATTGTTAGGATGGCCTGGTGCATGGGTGTGGAAATGGTCGTTTGTGGAGTCTTGAGGTTCTGGGATAAGTAGTGGAGTGTTATTTGGGGTATGGCAGGTGTTACACTGGTTCTTTGGTGGTGTAGTGTGATGGCGAGGTGCGAGATAATTCTACTGTTTTGGGACATTCTGGAGAGGTGTAGGGTTTTGAGTGTTGGGAAAGTAGAGGTTTGGGATGTTGAGGGAGAACGATAGGTTGGCCAGATTTCGAACATGATCGAGCTCTTCTTGGAATTTCAACAGTTTCTGTTCAAGTTGTGACACATTCTCATTAGGAACCCGAATATCCTGGCCATCAGCGGCCTCGACCCGTTCAGCCGTGATCTCCTTCCTGATGTTGTTTAAATCTTCCATTTTATTCTTTCCTTTGTTCTTGACTTTGGGAGGACTAGGAGGAGGAGTGGGTGGAGGGCCCCTGGATCTTGTGAGATAAGTTGATGATGCCAGAGTGCACGAACTAACCTTTGGGAAAGGGAATAATAAAAAGAAAGAAAACAAAACAAAAGGTAGCCAAGTCAGTGAGGATTATAAAAAGTATTGCAAAAACACATAGTGCGGGAATGTAAAGCGCGTCCTGATTTGGGAACCTCTTTGTTACTGAGGTAGGCCTAGCGATGCCTCATTTTGTTGATAACAATAGACGAATCCCAAAACGACATTAGATAAGCAAGAGAATAAAGGTCCTATCTACTTGGTCCCAGAAGGACCTTCCCCAGACTCGGCATTCTTGCTTCCCTCGAACAGTTTCCCCAACTCGCGAAGTCCCAGCAACAGGTACGCTATGGCTAGATGTCCACCTTCGGCCCCTTCAGCCTTTTGATAGTCTTCAACCCTTTTGAGGAATTTTTCCTCCAGCTCGACTATGCCTCGTTCCAAGTATCCTAACCTCTTGTTGGTGCTGATAGACATATCTTTCCATTCCTCAATTAGCTTTTTGTTGGACTCATGTATCTCGCGATGTTCACTCTCGCATTCCCGGATCCTTTTGCACAACTGGTTGTATTTGACTTGCGCCTCGACCTTTTCATCTATAATCCTGTGGCCTTGAACGAACCCTGTCTTGCCCAGACCATCCTAATTGTCTTCCAACCAACCAGAATAAAAGGGAGTGCAACCAACGTGATATCTTTCTGGCTCAATGGTGTCTTTCTCCATCATAATCTTACAGTGCCACATGTGCTGGGCTTGGCACTTGTGAGGACTATCATCATTTTGGAAGTCGGCTTGAAGATGGCTCATCTTGTCGACCTTGGGTATGACTTTCTTCCTACCTGCTTGCCTCATAACTCGAAGAGGTACGTAAGGGTATGTTCCTCTTAGACCAACCAGTATCAGGGACGGTGCATCTCTGGATCGGGTGATGAACTCCTCCGTCGGAAACCACTCAAACATCCATTGAACCTGTTCTTCAGTCAGATTATCAAAGAGTTCAACCCATCCTTTGGCATTCTCGGGTTGAGAGAACATGTCGGGGATGTAATTCATTCGCTTTGGATGGTGGAAAGCAATGTGGTCATCCCATACCCTTCGATGAATTTCTTGTCGGTGTTCGCCCTTTTGGAGATGTTACGTGAGCCAAAGCTGAAGTAGTAGATTGCATCCTTCGAAGTGTCTCGCTCCTTGTTGAAAATTCTCCAAGGATCGGTATATGTCTGCAATGATCATGGGTACAATGCTGAAAGTCTGCCCACCAATCCCCTCCATTAGGGTCTTGGTTACCATAGCCAGCCTAGTATGGATTCTCTATTTCTTCATTGGAAACACGATCAGACCCAAGAAGCAAAACATGAAGACGAATACCCTACGATGGATGTGTCCCAAGGATGTGATGGTGAACTCATCATGGTAGGTACGGTATGATTTGTTGTGACCATATCTTTCGTACAAATAGACAAAAGGGATGTACGATTCTTTTAAGCATACCAGTTCTGCATTCTTCTTCAAACCCATCATTTTAAGGAGACCCTTGCCTGTGCGGTTCTCAGGCATTAGCAACCCCGGGGTTTCCCACACTAGGTCGGCGAGTCCCCCTATCTCCTCTACTAAAGGTCTCATTTCAATGTCCCCAAAGCAGAACACGACTTTTTCACAATCCCAAAACAAAGTAGCAGCCTCTATTATCATGTTGTTAGGCTGGATTTCTAGGAGAGATGGTAGATTGCCCAAATATTTTCTGACGAGAGTTTTGTCACTAGAGTGTAGATCTTCCCACCAACTCAGCAGTCTTGGGTGGATATTGGATACCATGTCGAACCTGGGGACTTCGTGCCTCATATTTCTTCAAGTAAAACAAGGTTAGACCCTTACCCCCATCAGACTCGACTATTTAATATCAACAATTAGCATGAAGCATCTAGTTCTCAAAATAAATGCACAGAACGTGATGATGTCCATTTTGGGTTTAGGGAAACCCAGTGGACTTTTGGACAAGGCTATCTTAAAGGCTAATGTGCCGACAACACTTTAACCTGGCTAGGTTTGACCATGATGCATGCAACAGTATAACGGAGTAAGGTTTCTATGTGGTTTTAGACCGGTACCCTTGAGCGGACAACTCAAGAGGGAAAGACACGAAACCGTCGACTGCACCGCTGATCGAATAGTTTTACCGCAAATAAGCCTTTCTGTATTTATGGGGTAATAATATAGGAAAGACACAACCACTCATCAAGCGTTGCTATAGTATTTGTTTGGCATGAGTGGAGTATGATGTTGAGCATGATTATGCAATAATAAATAAGCATTAAAAGTATGTTGTCATGTATTTTCACGTTGAGAAAGCGGTAAATACAACAGTTATGATTTAAAGCGGTTAGGGAAACAAAGAAACATGTCAGTTTTGTTTTTGAAAAAAAAAGTAAGTACTTGAAAGAGATAAACGATTAATTGCACATAAAGGGGAAAAGGAAAGGGTGCAAGTATCAAACAAAGCAAAGGTACAAATTCACAAGGCAGTTTGAAATGGTAAAAGTTTAATGTCCCCAGCAGAGTCGCCATCCTGTCGCGCCCCCTTTTTCCTTGCGGAGTCCGGGTTTATGACATTTGGTTGAGATAACTCGTTCCTTTTGGGAAAGGGGGTAAGCAAGATTTGAAGAGTCGCCACCTAATGATTTTTAAGGTGCGTTAGGGAACCTATTTAGGGTTATTTATAGACATTGATTTGATAACCAGAGACAGGGTAAGGTCTTGAAATGATTCCAAGGGGAAGGTGTTAGGCACCCCTCAGAATCTACAACTGTGGTTCCCCGCCAAACAACTTTGTGAATTTTGAGCAAGTAGCAAATGTTGATACCCAATTTTTTCTCAAATTACTTTCGAACTTGCATATAAGCTTTCAAAATTACTCTTTGCAATAATGGGTATTTTTCCCTATTTTTTTCATATTTTTATTATTTCCCATTTTATTTAATATTTCATATTTTAAATAATTCATAAATTGTGTTCTAAATATTTTCAAAATATTTTCCAGCTCAGTATGTCATTTACAATCATTTCTTATCTATTAAAATCTAACTATTTCACAAATTGGCCAATTGGGTTTTATTTAAATCCAATTACAATAAATTTGCAATTATGGCCCAATTAGACATTTCATATTATTTTAATTAGAAAATTATGTATTTTACACTTAATATTAGCCAATTACTGTAATCTTGCTTATTTCTAGCATAATTTCATTTTTATATAATTATTGGCTATTTTAATTAATTACTTACCTATTTATTGGGTATTTAACACCTAGCCTATTTTTGTTTAACTATTAGCCACATTTAAACCCCTAAAAAATCAAACCCAATTAACCCAAGACCCCATCCCAATCCTAAACCTTACCCGGCCCAATCCCTAATTAAATCTGAGTCGTTAATCAAATAAGATCAACGGCCCANCCCTTCTCTCTAGAACCTTCTGGTTCTTTGTCTCCTCCAATGGATTTCTCCGGCCACTTCCAGTCTCACCTCTTTCGACCACCAGCCGCCTTGAAGCCCTACCTCTCCGGTCTCTTCAATCTCTGAGACCTCCATGGGCTCCGACCATGCCGGACCACCACTGGAAGCTCCGCCTAAGGCTTTTTTAGCCGTCTCCGATGGTTTTTGACTCAATGGTGCTCTAAACGCCATTGTCCTGAGTTTCACAGCCAGGTTTTTCCTTACTTCTCTCTTTGGTTTTTCACGAAACCCTAATCCTTACCCAAACCTTTAAATCTCTATATTTAAATGATTTTCGACTCATTCCTTCCTGTTTTGAATCATTCTTTACTCGATCTTTACAAATATTCAAGTTTAAAATGCTTTTGTCCCTTTTTCGAAACTAGGGTTTCTCAACCCCTTTTGAAAACGCCTTATCTTCTGATTTTTAGCGCTAATCTTGAGTTCCAATATATTTTTAGACACTTTTCCTGCTTAAATCTCATGTTTATGATGAAACTCCAGTTTTAGGGTTTGTATTCGTATTATGTTCGTCATGTTTTCTTGTCTGTGTGTTCCTCTGGATTCTTCTCGGAGTTCTATGCTCTCTGCTTAACTTTGGTGCTAGTATTTCAATCCCCTATTGTTCTGTGTTCTTTGCTTAGGGTCTTCTCTGATATTGTTCAAAATGGGCTATATATCGTTTGGTAAACTTCACTATACATCCTATTGATTGTTTACATGGTGATTTTATACTGATTCTTACGAGTTTTCTTTAAGGCTGTGGTACTTTCCTTAAAGCTATTTCATGTATTTTCCTTATGACTCTTGGCTGAGCCTGAATTGTTTCCTTATTTGTGCAAAACGTTCCTTTGATTTGGTGTTGATTCCCTTGATTTGAATCCCACTCGAGGCTAGCCTCACTACTTTCCCGTGACAACATCTTTACTGATTTCCTTTTATCTCTTGCCTTATTATGTGATTGGCTATGCTGTTAATTGATTCTTACATTGTTTACTTAATTAGAGTATTATGTATCTAGCCTAATTTGTCTGTTCTATACTTGCTACTTGAAGCTATGTATAGTCTTTTTCCTTATTTGTTACCCCGCTTATTACTGTTTGAGGTTAACTCCCTTAATTAAGGGAGTACTTGCACTGCTTGTTACACTAATTGATTCCGAGTCCCAAAATTACGGAACTAAAATTGATTCATTCCTTATTAATCATGTACTGATTCTTCTTGCCCTCTATATTACTGATTCTTACCGATTGAATAAATTCCCTTGAGTTAAGGGAGTACTTGCCTTAATTTCCTGACTAATTGATTTCGAGTTCCTTCATACTACTTGACTTGATTTTTTACCTTATTCACTACTTGCTTTTCAACTATATATACTCTACCTTCACTCTTAACTGACACTAACACTGAGATTCATACTGAGGACAGTGATACATTGCACAACACACACAGCAATACACACTATTCTCTCTTGTGCTCTTGCTCTCTTTCTTTCTCTATTCTATTGTTGTTCCCTGCTCTTGTCTCTTAGTATCCGGCTATAAGCCAGGGCTTTGTGCTCATACTTGGCTATTTCATTCTGTTGTGCTCTCTTGTTATTGGTATGTCCTAATTAATTTCAAAGTTCCAAACCAATGTGGTTATTACTACTTCAGTATGTCATGTTCTTAATTGTTCTCTACCTATGTTTCTATTGTTCTACATGCAATTAATGCCCTGTATTCCTGTTGATACTTGCTAAGCTTATCTCTTTACATGCTTATGATTAAGTCTATACTTGATTTACCTATTCTTGTATACACCTGCTAGGCCATCTCTTTCCTGTTCAAGTATCAAGCGTCCTTAATTCCCCTGAACCTTTATCTGTTATTACTACTGATGACTTACATGTTTATGGCTATCATTTGCTCCTCATCTTACCAGTGCTACATGTATTTTGTCAGTGCCTGCTATTATGTCTAAGTTCGACCATTTCTTGGTCCCATGAACCTCTTTGATTTTGTGTACTCATGCTTAGTTGAGTTTTCATAAGTCTCTGTATCTCTTGGTGTTATTATGTGATCTATTTTTTCCTTTTGCCCCATTATCCTTGTGTGCAATCCTGTATTGCTGAACTTTTGATTAATGTTTCTGTTTATTTTAAGTTAATCATTCAAAATAACTCTCCAGTTTTGAAAACTCCTTTCTTAAACTATGAATTTTCCTCTCTTCCCTGCACTTCACACTACTCTTAGAAAATTAGGTCCTACCCCCTTCGTGTGAGCATTGCCTTGAGTACCCCTGAGTACTCATTGAACTTTGACACATAAGGCTGGTAACTCTACACTGCACTTGTTAAAATCTTTGCAATTTGCTTAGGGTGTTGGTATTGGCCAGGGATCCATTGGGCCCTTGGGAGCTTTGCCGCACCCAGGCCATTAAAGCTGTGAAACTTGAGAGGAGTGAGGCTGGAGATTGGTCCTGGTTGAAGGCTCCCTATAGAAGTAGCTTCTTATTTTTCCTTTCATTAATGTAATTTATTATTCAGGTTTGTAATAACTTGTAAACAAATATTGGGGCTGGATAGTGAATGTGGGGGTAATTATGCATGCTTAGCTTAGGTGATGGGCATAAAACATGCCTATAGTACTTTATTTGCGCATTAGAAAACTCGTATAGGACATGCATCTCACATAGTAGAAATCATGTTTTTAGGTCTTTAACTTTCAGCAGGTTATCATCCTCATTCCATAATCCTGATCAGTTAATAACAAGCATAATAAATTGTCATAAGGTTATTACTGCATTTCCATCTTAGAAACCACGTGTTAGGAACTTCTATGTGCATTAGATATCCTGTTGTTTAGGATCTTATACTTGTTTGAATTGCAAATCGTTAAAATGCCTAATTAGCATACTTAATCTAATAAAATGCGGTTAGCCTACTTGAAACATTTTCTGCAAATATATTCTTTAAAATTAGAATCCAAATATGCATGTTCACCTTTTGAGATAGTTAGGCAATGTATACGACGCCTAGGCAACTTTAGGCCGAATGCGAAAAAATTAAACCAATTATGTTTAGGGCTAATCAACCTCTTTAACCTTTTGAACTTTGTTGCTCCCATTCTTGTTTTACCTCACTGAGGTTCACTTTGTTTTACTAAAACTCTGGCTCTATTTTGAAACAGTCTCGAAATTGTACATTTGCTTCTCTTAGGACTTTCTGAGTTTTGCACTGTTATGCTTTAAACTACTAGGTTTTCAAAGATACTTCACTCCACTCAAAATCGTGCCATTTTGAACTCTTGCTCTAGATATTTAAAGCTACTGTATTTTTGGTACCACTTATTACTTCTTCACTGCAATTATCTTGAACTACCATATATGTTAAGCTATTGTATTTTGGGTCACTTATCACTATTTTTACTTCAAAACCATGCCTCAATAATTTTCGGCTATGTTTCCTAAAAGCTTTAAATCATTGTACTTCTGAATTTTACCACTCCCCCTAAACAAATGCATTTCTAAAAAATCAACTATTTCTCTGAATTACTCCTTCATTAAGTTTTCCAAATCAGACTCCTCTTGCAACTCACTGTTTTACTCAAAACTCTTTTTTATACCCCATCTCTAAGACTTTAAGTGTGTTTGAGACGTGCCAATAGTATGTCTACCCGTGGAGGGATCTATGAGCCTTTATTTGCCCCCCTATGTGTCCCTTTATATGTGAGGTCCCACTTGTTATGCATGTCGCCTAGTATTTTATCCTTTAAGCCTAGGGGTTCAGCCTAGTACTCACATTGTAGGATTAGTAGTCCTACATACCTTCTAGGACTCATAGGATGGGGCGGGTAATGGCACGCAATAAGAATTTGTAACCATCACACGCATTTTAAATAACCTTTACGGGGTGGGAAGGGTAGAATACGGATATGATGACCGGTGCGCTAATACCACGTGTAGCCACCTTTTCGAGGTGTGACATACCGGGTATTGCATTGATGTGATATGTATTACTTTAAACCTAGGACAGTTCTTTTCAAATGCTTATTCTAATGCTTTCTCCAAAACTTTTAAAGATTTTCATGCTTGTTTGAAATCCCCTCTTATATGAAACTTACTTGCTATTTGTTCACCGTCCAAATTCACAAAACTTCTTGGCTGGGACCCACAGTTGTGGATCTTGAGGGGTGCCTAACACCTTCCCCTTGGGATAATTTCAAGACCTTACCCAATCTCTGGTAATGCAAACTAATTCATGAGTTATCAACTCTAGGTGCCCTAACGCACCATAAAAATCGATAGGTGGCGACTCTTCCTTAAACCCTTTCTTTTAAGGAGTTGTCCAAATGTCATAAACCCGATCTCTCTGTACCTAACCCGTGCGGTAGAAAAAGGGGGCGCGACAGCATGGCGACTCTGCTGGGGATATTCCCTAGGCTTTTACCATTACAAGTTGCTTTGTGAATTTGGAATTTTAATTTTGTTAAATGCTTGCACCTTTTCCCATTCCCTGATGTATGATATTAACTGTTTAATTTCGCAAAGTATTGATTTTGCCTAAACAAAACTGACATATCTTCATGTTTCTTTGTAGCCGCTTTCCATTGTAACTGTTGTATTTTCTTTCTTTACCGCTTTCCTCAACGTGAAAATACATGCCTATTTGTTTAAATGCCATTTATTGCATATCATGCTCCACATTCATATTACACTCGTGCCAAACAAAAACCTACAGCAACGCTTACAATGAGTGGTTGCGCTATTCCAATATTATCACCCCCTAAATTCGGAAAGGCGTATTTGCGGTAAAACTAGTCAATCAGCGGTGCAGTCGACGGTTCCGTGCCTTCCCCCTTGAGTTGTCCGCTCAAGGGTACCAGTCTAAAACCCCAATAGAAACCTTACTCTATTGTATGTTGCATGCATCATGGTCAAACCTAGCCAGGCTAACGTGTTGTCCGCATAATAGCCTTTAAGATAGCCTTGTCCAAAGTCCATTGGGTTTCCCTAGAACCCAAAAGGGACGCCTTCACGCTCTATGCATTTATTTGGAGAACTTAAATGCTCGTGCTAATTATTGATGCTAAATAGTCGAGTCTGGTGAGGGTAAGGGCCTAACCTATTTACTTTGCAGAGATGAGGCACGAGGTCCCCAGATTCGGCATGGTCACCAACATCCACCCAAAACTTCTGAATTGGTGGGAAGACTTGCACTCAAGCGACAAAACAACAGTAAGAAAACACCTGGGCAACTTGCCCTCTCTCTTGGACATTCAGCCTAATAACATGGTGATAGAGGCTGCCACCTTATTCTGGGACTGTGATCGGTCGATTTTTTGATTTGGGAATAATGAGATGACACCGCTGCTAGAGGAGATAGGGGGTTTAGTTGGTTTTCCTTGGGAGTATCAAGGGTTATTGATGCCTGAAAACCAAACAGGCCGGGGTTTTCTCAAGATGATGGGACTCAAGAAGAATCCGGACTTAGTCTGCTAAGAAGACTCGTACATCCTCTTTGACTACTTGTACGAGAGGTATGGCCGTAGTCAGTCTTACCGCACATATCAGGAAGAGTTCGCCCTTACCTCTCTGGGGGCACATTCACCGCCGGATATTCGTCTTCATATTCTGCTTTTTGGGATTAATGGTCTTCCCGACAAAGAAGGGAAGAATCCACACCAGATTGGCTATGGTTACCAAGACTTTGATGGAAGGGATCGACGGACAGGATTTCAGCATTGTACCTACGATTGTTGCTGACATATATCGAGCTTTGGAGAACTGTCAACGAGGAGCGAAACATTTTGAGGGTTGCAACCTGCTACTCCAGCTTTGGCTCACCGAGCATCTACAAAGGGGTGACTACTGTCAAGACATACATAGGAGAGTTTGGGATGATCATATTGCTTTCCATCATCCAAAGCGTATGAATTACATCCCCGACATGTTTGCAAAGTAGGAGAATGTCAATGGATGGGTCGAGTTATTGGAAAATCTGATCGAGGATCAGATCCAATGGATGTTCAAGTGGTTCCCGACCGACGAATTCATCATTCGGACTAGAGACACTTCGTTCCTAATATTGATTGGTCTTAGAGGTACATACCCTTACGTCCCGATTCGAGTCATGAGGCAGGCAGGGAGGAAGCAAGTCATCCCAAGGGTCGAGAAAATGAGTCATCTCAGGGTGGACTTCCAAAATGATGACAGCCCTCACAAGTGTCAAGCTCAGCAACTATGGCACTGCAGGATCCGGTTGGAGAAGGATACTATCGAGCCCGACAGGTATCATGCTGGTTGCTCTCCTTATTATCTGGGATGGTTAGGAAATAACTGGGGAGGAAGTATTGAGCCAGGATTTGCTCGAGGACATAGGGTCATAGATGAGAAAGCCGAGGCAACAACTAGACTCAACCAGCTTCGCAAAAGTCTCCGTGACTATGAGTAAGATCATCACAAAATCCACATAGCCAACAAGAAGATGATCGAGGAATGGAAGGACATGGCCCTCACTTCCACCCAGAGGCTAGCACACTTGGAACTAGGCATAGTTGACCTGGAGGAAAGTTCCTTAGGAGGATCGAGACTTGTCAGAAGACCGAGGGAGCTGAAGCAGGAATTCTAGCAAAGACCTACTTGCTACTGGGACTCCGCGAGATGGGAATGTTGATCAAGTCAAGTAGAGATGTCGAGTCTGGGGAAGGTCCTTCTGGGACCAAATAGATAGGATTTGTCTTTACTTTGCTTTTGATGTAATAAGGCCACTGGCCATTAGTGACATTTTATATTTTCGCATTCTTAGAGTCAAGTTGGATTTGTCTATTTTATTATCAATAAAATGAGGCATTTAGTATTTTAAGTTCTCCAAACTAATTTGTCGCTAGGCCTACCTCGGGCTCAAGAGGTTCCCCAACTTAGGACACGCTTTACATTTCTGCACGAGGGTATGTCTCCACTAGAGAATAAGCTTCTAAAGTTCCAAGAGGAACTTGATCAAGTCAAGAACTTGGCCCACTTATCATTCTCCCTCAACGTCCTAGACGTTCACTTCCCAAATGCTCAGAACCCCAATTTACCACAAAACATCCCCAAACAATCCAATCACCCCAAGGATCCCGTTCCACCAGCACAACGCCACACATGTCACTACAACACTTCGCCTCTCCAGGATCAGACGAGAGACCACTTCCAGGCTTACGACAATCCCATTTATGTGGAAACTGTAGCTCATTCCACACCGCATACCCATGAGTCCGACGAGAAGGATAAGATCATCAGGAATCTGGCCGAGGAACTCAAGAAATTGACCAACCGAGTTCAGGGCGTCGAAGGAGTTAAAGGGATTGAGGGATTGAACTATGAGGATCTTTGCATACTGCCCGATGTTGAACTGCCCGAGGGGTACAAACCTCCTAAGTTCGAGATGTTTGATAGTACTGGTGATCCAAGAGTCCATCTAAGGACTTACTACGACAAATTGGTCGGCGTGGGGAAAGATGAAATGATCCGCATGAAACTCTTCATGAGGAGTTTGAAAGGTGATGCACTATCCTGGTACATCAACCAGGATCCAAAGAAATGAACCAATTGCGTGAACATGGATACGGACTTCATGGATAGATTCAGGTTCAACACGGAGAATGCACCGGATGTGTTCTACATGCAGAACTTAAAGAAGAAACCAATCGAGACCTTTCGCGAGTATGCTACTCGTTGGAGGTCAGAAGCTGCCAAGGTCAGACCGGCCTGTGAAGAGGAACAAATGAAGAAATATTTTGTGCGCGCTCAGGATCCTCAGCACTATGAGTGACTGGTGATGGTCGAGGGGCACAAGTTTTCTTATCATCAAGCTAGGAGAGCGAATCAAGGAAGGCATCAAAAATAGTATGGTTACTAATTTTGAAGCATTACAGGCTACCAATAAAGCCCTGCAATCTGGTGGTGTGTCCAAGAAGAGGGATGTAGGAGTCGTGATGGTGGCACAGCAAGCCAAGTCCCCTCCTAAATACCAAGTATACCACGCACCTTCCTTCACAGCTCCAAGCTACCAAGCACCCTCACCTCAATACCAAACACCCTCACCCACCTACCAAGATCCACCACCCACATATCAGCCTACCTCGCCCAGATACTCCCAACCAGCTCCCGTCTATAATACCTACAATTCCCAACCTTCTCACTATCAATCACCACCTAATCGCCAAAACTTCCCAAGACCTCGCCCAAACTTCGACCATCGTCCACCAAAACAGTATATTGCCATAGCTGAACCCATTGACCAATTATACGAAAAGCTCAAAGCCGCCGGTTATGTCACACCCATTCCCGTTGTCGCCCCTGAGAGCCCTTCTCAGCGGGTCAACCCAAATAAAACATGTGCTTACCACTCCGGCATGAAGGGACACGCCATCGAGGAATGCCATTCCTTGAAGGACAAGATACAGACCCTCATAGATAACAAGATCATTGTAGCCAAGGACCCTGCTCCTAATGTTCGCAATAATCCACTACCTGACCATAAAGGTGGTATACCGCTGAAGCAAGGAGGAAAGGTAAAGGCAAGTGTGAAGAAGCCATCGATGCAAAGGGTATGACAAGAACTGGCAGAGTTTATACCCCCGAACATTTGGCCGAGTCTAGCAAGCAGGCCAACAAACGTCCCCCATCATTGAAACAGGTTCAGACGATCAATGGAGAAAGATACATGCCAAGGAATACTCAATCCTCGACCAGTTGAACAAAACGCCAGCTCAGATATCCATCCTCTCCCTATTACAAAACTCTGAAACTCATAAGAGTGCTTTGCTGAGGGTGCTGAGTGAAGCATACGTACCAGACAATATCACCAGTGGGGAAATAGATAACATGGTAGGCCAGGTACTGGAAAGTCACAAGATCACTTTCCATGAAGATGAGCTGCCGCCCGAAGGACTAGGGCATAACAGAGCACTACACATCACGGTGCAATGTGAGGATCACTTCATCACAAGGATCCTAATTGATGGGGGTTCCAGCCTCAATATCTGTCCATTGGTCACGCTCAAGAAATTGGGAAAAAGTCTACATGAGATAAAGGAAGGAGAGATCAACGTAAAAGCCTTCGACGGTTCGCAGAGGTCCACCATGGGAGAAATAACCTTGTGATTACAAATGGGATCAACCTGGTTCGACGTAGATTTCCAAGTGATAGATGTGCCTGCGTCCTACAACTTGTTGTTGGTACGACCTTGGATCCACGCGGCTGGGGCTGTAGCATCAACCCTACATAAAGCGGTGAAGTTCAAATGGAATCACCAAGAGGTAATCATTCATGGCGACGGTAGCAACCATATCTACGGTCGCCAGACCTTTTCGGTCATCGATGGAAGGAGGAAGTGGGGTGGAGAAATCTACCACAACGTTGAATGTGTTAATGCCATTGACAAAGACAAGTGGTGGGGCAGTAAAACCGAAAGCATATTGAACTGGAAAGGGTACGAGTCGGGTAAAGGGCTCGGTAAGAATCTCCAAGGAATAACAAAGCCAATAACACTCAAGAAGCACGGTACTACCTTTGGTCTGGGGTATGAGTATACATGGGAAGAATTCAAAAATTGGTCGCCACCATGGCGCGGCCCCTACTACCCATTGGAGCAGCCAATACCCCACATAGAGCAGACTTTCCAGCCAGCTGACATCACATATGGTACAGACGAGGAGGAGGCGCTAGAGGCAATAAGGGATCTATTTCTAGATGATGAGGACATGGACTGTTGTGTCATTCTTGAAGAGGAGGGGGAGGAAGGCCCTTCTAGACAAGTCGTGAGCAGGGGATCATGTCTCAACAATTGGTCCGTCAGGACAACCAAAGTCCGTCGAGCCTTGGGGTAGCAAGGCTAACAAAACAAGCATTATTTTCAGTTTATTTATTTAAAGAATTTTCTTCTCGCATTTTAATTTCAGCAAAAAAGAGCTCCCATGTTTAAACAATTATTTAATTTATCAAATAATTTCCAGTTTCTTTATGAATCTTATATTTACTTGCTACTGCTTTCCTCCCCATTACTTTATTTTACACAGCATTACTATTACTTATCTTGATGAACCGACGACTGTGACCTGCAACGAGGCAACGCAACAAACGGATTCCGAGTCAGACAAGGATGATATACCTGAGGATATTATTAAAGAGGTCGAGAGATTTGAGAATAGATCTAAGTCTAACTTGGACGAGACTGAGGTCGTCAACCTGGGAAACGCAGAGATCGTCAAAGAAACACGCATCAGCATTCATCTGTCGCCGTCAGAAAAGGAGGAATATATGGAATTCTTAAAGGAATATGAGGACATACTCGCCTGGTCATATGACGACATGACTGGCCTCAGTACATCTATTGTGGCCCACAAGATGCCAACCAATCCAACATGCCCACCAGTGAAGCAAAAGCTCAGGAAGTTCAAACCAGACACGAGCTTGAAAATCAAAGAAGAGGTCACCAAATAGATCAACGCTGGGGTTCTCCGAGTGGTCGAATATCCTACATGGTTAGCTAACATTGTGCCTGTACTAAAGAAAGATGGGAAGGTTAGAGTCTGCGTCGACTACCGGGATCTCAATCGGTCCAGTCCGAAGGACGACTTCCCCCTACCAAACATACACATATTAATTGATAATTGTGCCAAGCACGAGCTGCAGTCCTTTGTAGATTATTTTGCTGGTTACCATCAGATTTGGATGGACGAGGAAGATGCTGAGAAAACGGCCTTCATTACAATGTGGGGAGTGTATTTCTACAAGATGATGCCATTCGGTCTGAAGAATGCAGGGGCCACTTACATGAGAGTTATGACTACTATATTCCATGATATGATTCACAAGGAGATCGAGGTATATGTGGACAACGTCATCATCAAATCAAAGAAAG
>ML245450.1:22268-40953 GCA_005239495.1 Nicotiana undulata
TCACATGGAAGATTTGAGAAAGTTCTTCAACAGGTTAAGGAAATACAATCTGAAACTTAACCCCGCAAAGTGTGCGTTCAGGGTTCCTGCTGGCAAGCTGCTAGGGTTCATTGTCAGTCGTCGAGGAATAGAGCTAGATCCATCAAAGGTCAAATCCATCCAAGAATTGTCGCCACCAAGGAACAAAAAGGATGTTATGAGCTTCCTGGGACGGCTCAATTATATCAGTCGGTTCATAGCCCAGTCTACCGTCATTTGTGAACCAATTTTCAAGATGTTGAGAAAGGATGTTGCCACCAAATGGACTGAGGATTGTCAAAAGGCCTTCGACAGAATCAAAGAGTATCTCTCAACACCACCAGTCTTGGTACCTCCAGAGCTGGGTAGATCTCTATTACTATACCTGGCCATATTAGATGGAGCTTTTGGTTGCGTTCTCGGGCAACATGACGAAACAGGGAGGAAAGAGCAAGCAATTTACTACCTCAGCAAGAAGTTTACTCCGTATGAGGGTATTCTCTATTAGAGCGCACCTGTTGTGCTTTGACTTGGGTCGCACAGAAGCTGAGGCATTATTTATGTGCCTACACAACGTACCTCATATCAAGGATGGATCCGCTCATGTACATCTTTCAGAAGCCCATGCCCACTGGCAAGCTAGCTAAATGGCAGATCTTGTTAAGTGAGTTCACCATCATTTACGTAACTCAAAAGGCGGTCAAGGGACAAGCATTAGCCGATCATCTTGTTGAAAATCCTGTGGACGGAGAATAAGAAACCATTGAAAACGTATTTCCCCGATGAAGAATGTCATTCGTAGGAGAGGACATTGCAGAATCCTACGATGGATGGAGAATGTTCTTTGATGGGGCCGCAAACTTCAAAGGCGTGGGTATTGGAGCAATTTTAATTTCAGAAACTGGTCAGCACTACTCAGTATCCGCCAAACTCAGATTCCCCTGCACCAACAATATGGTTGAATATGAGGCCTGCATCCTTGGGCTCAATTTGGCCATCGACATGAATGTTCAGGAATTATTAGTAATTGGTGACTCAGACTTATTGATACACCAAGTCCAAGGAGAATGGGCGACCAAGAATTCCAAGATACTGCCATACCTACATCGTGTGCAGGAATTGAGAAAGAGATTCACAAAGATTAAATTCTGGCACGTTCCCAGAATCCAGAATGAGTTCGCCGATGCATTGGCTACCTTGTCATCTATGATCCAGCATCCAGATAAGAACTTCATTGATCCTATCCCGGTGGGGATTCACAATCAGCCGGCCTATTGTGCCTATGTTGAAGAAGAAGCAGATGGAAAGCCTTGGTTTCATGATATTAAGGAGTACTTGGCGGAGGGAGAGTACCCAGAGCTTGCAAACGCTACTCAGAAGCGCACTCTTCGAAAGGTTATCAAACAATTTCTTTCACAGTAGAGGAATCCTATACAGGAGGACTCCCGATCTGGATTTGCTAAGATGTGTCGAGACAAAGGAAGCAACGAAGCTGTTGGAGGAAATACATGCTGGTACATGCGGTCCTCATATGAACGGGTTTATTCTAGCAAAGAAGATACTTCGGGCTGGTTATTTATGGATGACCATGGAAACAGACTGCATCCAGTATGTCCGCAAATGCCATCGATGTCAGATACATGGGGATATGATAAAGGTACCTCCCAGTGATCTTAATGCAACAAGCTCACCATGGCCGTTTGCCGCTTGGGGCATGGATGTTATTGGACTGATCGAGCATGCAGCCTCCAATGGACACAGGTTCATTCTAGTTGCCATTGAATATTTCATCAAATGGGTTGAAGCAGCATCCTACAAAGCAGTTACTAAGAAAATGGTAGCCGACTTTGTCCGCGACCGCATTTTTTGTCGGTTTGGAGTTCCAGAGTCAATCATCACTGATAATGGTTCCAATCTCAACAGTGACTTGATGAAAGCCATGTGTGAAACCTTCAAGATCAAACCCAATAATTCTACAGCATACAGACCTCAAATGAATGGAGCCGTTGAGGCTGCCAACAAGAACATCAAGAAGATATTGAGAAAATGATAGAAAAGCACAAGCAATGGTATGAGAAATTATCATTTGCTCTGTTGGGGTATCGCACCACGGTTCACACATCGACCGGGGAAACTCCTTACATGTTGGTATACGGTACAGAAGTCGTCATTCCTACTGAAATTGAGATCTCATCTTTGAGAATCATACAAGAAGCTAAGCTCAGCGACGCAGAATGGGTAAGAAGCCGCTATGAGCAATTGGCCCTCATAGACGTAAAAAGAATGAACGTGGTTTGTCATGGTCAGCTATACCAGAGTAGAATGACCAGAGCCTTCAACAAGAAAGTCAAACTAAGACAATTCACACCGGGGCAGCTGGTGTTAAAGAAAATCTTTCCTCATCAAGACGAATCAAAAGGGAAATTCTCTCCCAATTGGCAAGGCACGTACATGGTTCACCGAGTGCTGACAGGAGGAGCACTCATACTTGCAGAAATGGATGGAGAAGTTTGGCCTAAACCAATCAATTCAGATGCAGTCAAGCGCTACTATGTGTCATTGTTATGTTTCTATCAATGTTGTAAATTGAACTACGCCTGACCTGGTTCCAGTTTAAGAGGGGATACGTAGGCAGCCCTATGGGTTCGGTCACATTTTAATACAAATTTCATTTCCCCCACAAATGGAAACTGGGGCAGAATTTTGAGGAGGGACCTCAAAATTCCGAAGCAAGTTCAGCCGAGCATTGCACCAGTAACAGCCAGGAGCCTTCACCCATCAAACTGGGGAATAATTTTGAGAAGGACCCTCAAATTTCCACAGCAAGAGAGGTTGCAATGTCTTGAACCGTGTCGTGGTCGTCGTTTCATCCAAAGAAATTTTTATTTTTTTTAGATTATATGTTATATCATATTTTTATAAAAAAAACCATGCATATTTATTTCTCAAAAATAGCTTGTTTTAGCAACTCTACCCCTGTGGTACAAACAAATTTATCATCATCAAGTAGACAGGCCGATCCGAGCCAGCGGGGATACGAACTAACCCTCCCCTTTTGCCGAACTCACGATTTTTCTTTGGATGCAGGCACAAATACGGCGAACGCCCAAGACATCTTATTATCCCCACAAGATGCATGCTTCTCAAGGATATGTTCTCGAATTCATCACACATGCCTACGCTTACTACTATCATCATTACAAACGACACTTCATTCGCAACAATCGTATCACCGCACTTTATCATCAGCTAAGAACTCCCCCGCATTTTATTTCCTGCATTGCATAAGGCTACCATTCTGCCTTCCGAGGTTAAGCTCTACCTCTCCCTGCATTTCTCGCATTGCATAAGGCTACCATTCTGCCTTCCGAGACTAAGCATTGTCTCCCTGCATTTCTCGCATTGCATAAGGCTACCATTCTGCCTTCCGAGACTAAGCAATGTCTCCCCTGCATTTCTCGCATTGCATAAGGCTACCTTTCTGCCTTCCAAGACTAAGCACTGTCTCTTCTGCATTTACTTCTTGCATAAGGCTACCTATTCTGCCTTCCGAGGTTCTACGCTACCTCCCCTGCATTTTATTTCCTACATTGCATAAGGTTATCATTCTGCCTTCCGAGGTTCTACGCTACCTCTCTCCGCATCTTACTTCATTACGCTAAGCTCCTTTCGACCTTTTCAAATCAGTCACCTTTCGTTACGTTATTTATTTACGCTTTCCTTCAGGCTAAGCTCTGCCCTCTTTCTTTTCGCAAATTGCAAGACTAAGCTCTGTCTTGTCAACATCATACTACTGCATTCTTCATGGGCTGAAATATCGCCAACTTATCCAAACGCGTCATCGTTCAGAGGCACCATCTTCATGGCCCGAGAACATCATTTCATGGCCTAAGGATATCTTTTATTCAACTTGCATATCATTATTCAAAGGCATCATGGTTCGGAGGCACCATCCACATGGCCCGAGAACATCATTTCATAGCCTGCGAATCCCGCACCAAGCGATTCATGGCCCATGACATCATGGTCTAAGGACATCATCCTAATTGTCTGAAGACAGCTTTCATCGTCCAACGGGAACTTGCATCATGTTTATATTATGCACAATATACGCTTGTTCTTTATTTGCAGGTAACTCGGCCGGAACAGCCAATCATGCAGGAGCAAACCGCTCCAGTTCTCCGATACAACCCCGTAAGACCTTCCTACTTTTACCTTACCATGCACCTTGCGTCAGTTCTTGTGAAACATCACTGGTATATTTCGCCGATGATTCTGGAACTACATACAGCCTGATTCCTGTAAAACCAGGGATATGTAGTCAACTCAGAAGCCAGGGTGCGGCCTAAATCTCTCGTCCACAGTTTCACCTCGGTCAAAATCGGCCATCATATCTTTACCCGACAACTCTTCCATCCTTCCCGAGTAACGAGGGGCAGCTTTTGATACCCAATTTTTTCTCAAATTACTTTCAAACTTGCATATAAGATTTCAAAATTACTCTTTGCAATAATGGGTATTTTCCCTATTTTTCATATTTTTATTATTTCCCATTTTATTTAATATTTCATATTTTAAATAATTCATAAATTGTGTTCTAAATAATTTCAAAATATTTTCCAGTTCAGTATGTCATTTACAATCATTTCTTATCTATTAAAATCTAACTACTTCACAAATTGGCCAATTGGGTTTTATTTAAATCCAATTACAACAATTTTGCAATTATGGCCCAATTAGACATTTCATATTATTTTAATTCGAAAATTATGTATTTTACACTTAATATTAGTCAATTACTGTAATCTTGCTAATTTCTAGCATAATTTCATTTTTATATAATTATTGGCTATTTTAATTAATTAATTACCTATTTATTGGGTATTTAACACCTAGCCTATTTTTGTTTAAATATTAGCCACATTTAAACCCCTAAAAATCAAACCCAATTAACCCAAGACCCCAACCCAATCCTCAGCCTTACCCGGCCCAATCCCTAATTAAATTTGAGTCGTTGATCAAATAAGATCAACGGCCCAGATCCCCCCTTTCCTAAATTAACTCTCACCTAACCCCCCNCTCTAGAACCTTCTGGTTCTTCGTCTTCTCCGATGGCTTTCTCCGGCCACTTCCAGTCTCACCTCTTTCGACCACGAGCCGCCTTGAAGCCCTATCTCTCCGGTCTCTTCAATCTCTGAGACCTCCATGGGCTCCGACCATGCCGGACCACCACTGGAAGCTCCGCCTAAGGCTGTTTCCGGCCGTCTTCGATGGTTTTTGACTCAATGGTGCTCTAAACGCCATTGTCCTGAGTTTCACATCCAGGTTTTTCCTTACTTCTCTCTTTCGTTTTTCACGAAACCCTAATCCTGACCCAAACCTTTAAATCTCTGTATTTAAATGATTTTCGACTCATTCCTTCCTGTTTTGAATCATTCTTTACTCGATCTTTACAAATATTCAAGTTTAAAACGCTTTTGTCCCTTTTTCAAAACTAGGGTTTCTAAACCCCTTTTGAAAACGCATTATCTTCTGATTTTTAGCGCTAATCTTTAGTTCCAGTATATTTTTAGACATTTTTCCTGCTTAAATCTCATGTTTATGATGAAACCCCAGTTTTAGGGTTTGTATTCGTATTATGTTCGTCATGTTTGCTTGTCTGTGTGTTCCTCTGGATTCTTCTCGGAGTTCTATGCTCTCTGCTTAATTTTGGTGCTAGTATTTCAATCCCCTATTGTTATGTGTTCTTTGCTTAGGGTCTTCCCTGATATTGTTCAAAATGGGCTATATATCGTTTGGTAAACTTGACTATACATCCTATTGATTGTTTACATGGTGATTTTATACTGATTCTTACGAGTTTTCTTTAAGGTTGTGGTACTTTCTTTAAAGCTGTAATTTCATGTATTTTCCTTATGACTCTTGGCTGAGCCTGAATTGTTTCCTTATTTGTGCAAAACTTTCCTTTGATTTGGTGTTGATTCCCTTGATTTGAATCACACTCGAGGCTAGCCTCACAACATTCATGTGACAGCATCTTTACTTATTTCCTTTTATCTCTTGCCTTATTATGTTATTGGCTATGTTGTTAATTGATTCTTACATTGTTTACTTAATTAGAGTATTATGTATCTAGCCTAATTTGTCTGTTATATACTTGCTACTTGAAGTTATGTATAGTCTCTTTCCTTATTTGTTACTCGCTTATTACCGTTTGAGGTTAACTCCCTTAATTAAGGGAGTACTTGCACTGCTTGTTACACTAATTGATTCCGAGTCCCAAAATTACTGAACTAAAATTAATTCCTTCCTTATTACTCATGTAATGATTCTTCTTGCCCTCTATATTACTGATTCTTACCGATTGAATAAAATCCCTTGAGTTAAGGGAGTATTTGCCTTAATTTCCTGACTAATTGATTTCGAGTTCTTTCAATTACTACTTGACTTGATTTTTTACCTTATTCACTACTTGCTTTTCAACTATATATACTCTGCCTTCACTCTTAACTGACACTAACACTAAGATTCATACTTAGGACACTGATACATTGCACAACACACACAGCAATACACATTATTCTCTCTTGTGCTCTTGCTCTCTTTCTTTCTCTGTTCTACTGTTGTTCCCTGCTCTTGTCTCTTAGTAGCCGGCTATAAGCTAGGGCTGCTATTGTGCTCATATTTGGCTATTTCATTCTGCTATGCTCTCTTGTTATTGGTATGTCCTAATTAATTTCAAAGTTCCAAACCAATGTGGTTATTACTACTTCAGTATGTCATGTTCTTAATTGTTCTCTACCTATGTTTCTACTGTTCTACTTGCAATTAATGCCATGTATGCCTGTTGATACATGCTAAGCTTATCTCTTTACATGCTTATGATTAAGTCTATATTTGATTTACCTATTCTTGTATACACCTCTAGGCCATCTCTTTCCTGTTCAAGTATCAAGCGTCCCTAATTCCCCTGAACCTTTATCTGTTATTACTACTTATGATTTACATGTTTATGGCTATCATTTGCTCCTCATCTTACCAGTGCTACATGTATTTTGTTACTGCCTGCTATTATGTCTAAGTTCGACCATTTCTTGGTCCCCTGAACCTCTTTGATTTTGTGTACTCATGCTTAGTTGAGTTTTCATAAGTCTCTGTATCTCTTGGTGTTATTATGTGATCTATTTTTCCCTTTTGCCCCATTATCCTTGTGTGCAATCCTGTATTGCTGAACTTTTGATTAATGTTTCTGTTTATTTTAAGTTAATCCTTCAAACTAACTCTCCAGTTTTGAAAACTCCTTTCTTAAACTATGAACTTTCCTCTCTTCCCTGCACTTCACACTACTCTTAAAAAATTAGGTCCTACCCCTTTCGTGTGAGCATTGCCTTGAGTACCCCTGGGTACTCATTGAACTTTGACACATAAGGTTGGTAACTCTACACTGCACTTGTTAAAATCTTGGCAATTTGCTTGGGGTGCTGGTATTGGCCAGGGATCCATTGGGCCCTTGGGAGCTTTGCCGCACCCAGGCCATTAAGGCTGTGAAACTCGAAAGGAGTGAGGCTGGAGATTGGGCCTAGTTGAAGGCTCCCTATAGAAGTAGCTTCTTATTTTTCCTTTCATTAATGTAATTTATTATTCAGGTTTGTAATAACTTGTAAACGAATATTGGGGTTGGATAGTGAATGTGGGGGGAATTATGCATGCTTAGCTTAGGTGATGGGTAGAAAACATGCCTATTGGACTTTATTTGTGCATTAGATAACTCGTATAGGACATGCATCTCACATAGTAGAAATCTTGTTTTTAGGTCTTTCACTTTCAGTAGGTTATCATCCTCATTCCATAATCCTGATCAGTTAATAACAAGCATAATAAACTGTCATAAGGTTATTACTGCATTTCCATCTTAGAAACCACGTGTTAGGAACTTCTATGTGCATTAGATATCCTGTTGTTTAGGATCTTATACTTGTTTGAATTGCAAATCGTTAAAATGCCTAATTAGCATGCTTAATCTAATAAAATGCGGTTAGCCTACTTGAAACATTTTATGCAAATATATTCTTTAAAATTAGAATCCAAATATGCATGTTCACCTTTTGAGATAGTTAGGCAATGTATACGACGCCTAGGAACTTTAGGCCGAATGCGATAAAATTAAACCAATTATGTTTAGGGCTAATCAACCTCTTTAACCTTTTGAACTCTGTTGCTCCCATTCTTGTTTTACCTCACTGAGGTTCACTTTGTTTTACTAAAACTCTGGCTCTATTTTGAAACAGTCTCGAAATTGTACATTTGCTTCCCTTAGGACTTTCTGAGTTTTGCACTGTTATGCTTTAAACTACTGGGTTTTCAAAGATACTTCACTCCACTCAAAATCGTGCCATTTTGAACTCTTGCTCTGGATATTTAAAGTTACTGTATTTTTGGTACCACTTATTACTTCTTCACTGCAATTATCTTGAACTACCATATATGTTAAGCTACTGTATTTTGGGTCACTTATCACTATTTTTACTTCAAAATCATGCCTCAATAATTTTCGGCTATGTTTCCTAAAAGCTTTAAATCATTGTACTTCTGAATTTTACCACTCCCCCTAAACAAATGCATTTCTAAAAAATCAACAATTTCTCTGATTTACTCCTTCATTAAGTTTTCCAAATCAGACTCCTCTTGCAACTCACTGTTTTACTCAAAACTCTTTTTTATACCCCATCTCTAAGACTTTAAGTGTGATTGAGACGTGCCAATTGTATGTCTACCTGTGGAGGGATCTATGAGCCTTTATTTGCCCCGCTATGTGTCCCTTTATATGTGAGGTCCCACTTGTTATGCATGTCGCCTAGTATTTTATCCTTTAAGCCTAGGGGTTCAGCCTAGTACTCACATTGTAGGATTAGTAGTCCTACATACCTTCCAGGACTCATAGGATGGGGCGGGTAATGGCACGCAATAAGCATTCGTAACCATCACACGCATTTTAAATAACCTTTACGAGGTGGGAAGGGTAGAATACGGATATGATGATCGGTGCGCTAATACCACGTGTAGCCGCCTTTTCGAGGTGTGACATACCGGGTATTGCATTGATGTGATCTGTATTACTTTAAACCTAGGACAGTTCTTTTAAAATGCTTATTCTAATGCTTTCTTCAAAACTTTTAAAGATTTTCATGCTTGTTTGAAATCCCCTCTTATATGAACCTTACTTGCTATTTGTTCACCGTCCAAATTCACAAAACTTCTTGGCTGGGACCCCCAGTTGTGGATCTTGAGGGGTGCCTAACACTTTCCCCTTGGGATAATTTCAAGCCCTTACCCAATCTCTGGTAATGCAAACTAGTTCATGAGTTATCAACTCTAGGTGCCCTAACGCACCATAAAAATCGTTAGGTGGCGACTTTTCCTTAAACCCTTTCTTTTAAGGAGTTGTCCAAATGTCATAAACTCGATCTCTCCGTACCTAACCCGTGCGATAGAAAAAGGGGGCGCGACAGCAAATAAAAAATTAATGTCTAAGTCAAGCAAAAGGGTTTGAAAGACCCGCAATCTAAGCACACATGTGTCTTTAAAAAGTTTTGAGAATATTTTATAACTAAGCAAGGTTTTTGAGGAAGTTATAATCTAAACATTCATATGAGGGTAAGGGATATCCTAGGTTTGTTTATAATATGGATCGCATCAATGCAATACCCGGTATGACACTCCTCAAAGAGGGGCTACACGTGGTATTAACGCACCGGTCATCATATCCATATTCTACCCTTTCCCACCCCATGAAGGTAACTAAAGCGCGTGTTTGTCACAAATTCTATTGCATGTTGTTACTCGCCTCTTTCCTATCAATCCCGGAGGATTTTGGGACTTTTATCCTAGAAGGGAGGTGTTAGGCAGACCCTCAGGTTTAAAGAAAAAATACTAAGGCGACATATAATAAACAAACAGGACTGCAGATAAAGGGGAAAACATGGAAAGCAGATAAAGGCTTCCTCCATACACAGTACACATAAACAGCATGTCTCATACACAATTAAGGTCCAGATTCAGATCCTAGGCATAGTGTCTAAGTGATAATAGCAGAGGCAGATTACATAACTCAGAGAGGAAGTCCTAATCAGTTTGCCTACTGATTTAAACCTGTTGACGGTTAGCCAATATACATAAAGAAGTAGACTTTTAGTTTTTTAACAACTTTAAACCCCTGAGGCTTGCCTAAGCGTGGGACAGTGCTTCAGTAGTTACCATGATTATTAAGGAAACTGTTTGGATTATGTTACTAAACTTGTTGTTCTAAATGTCCAAGATTCAGGAATTGTTACCAGTTATATGACTCTATTTTTATCCACAATTAACTAGAGATGCTTAAGAGGATGTGGATGCAATCCTAATGGCATGATATCTAATGCACAAAAGAAATGCAAATATACATAGATGCAAGACCTAAGCAGGATTTGCTAAATGCATAAGTGTTGCAATACTTGAACATGCTTTCAGAATATGCAGAAAGGATGGAACGACCTGTTTATTAGCGTTGTTTTTATCCTAAGGCATGGTTTCTAAGTGTACATGACAGCGTATGACATAATGGCAAAGCACTGATTATTAGCATGTTTTTTAACACAAGAATTTATAAACGATATAAGAATGCACATGCTGAAAAACAAGAGACATAGGACCTAAGAGGCAAGGTTTCTAAGGCATGCTTGAATCCTAAACATGGTTTCTATTGCGCAATTAAGAATATAAACCTAAGGACATGTTTTCTACCCTTTAATAGCTATAGCATGCATAGTACTCGTCCCTTTTCACTATCCATCCCCAAAGAGTCCTTACAATAATTATTACAAACCTCTGAATATGAATTTCATAACTAAAAGTAAGAAAAGAAGAAGTTAACTATAGGGAGCCTTCATAATAGGCCCAGGTTTCAGATCCTCAATGCCAAGCCTTGTTTCACAACCTTTCTCATAATTCGGGTGTGTCAGAGTTCCCTAAGGACCTCAAAGGATCCCGGGCAGTGCTCACACCCAGATTTCATAGCCAAGGTAGAGTAAGTGCAGTGTGGAAATGCCAGCTTTTATGTGCCAAAGTTCAGAGGGTGCTCAAAGATCCCAGGAAATGCTCACACAGAAGGGGAAGAACCTAAGGGGTCTAAGAATATAGTGAAAGTTCTTGATATAGTTTGACAAGATTGAGTAGGAAAACAGTTTGAAAATAGACTTGTTTGAAAGATTTTGTAAAGGACTACAAAGTTATGTGACAGGACAGCTTTTGGAAAAGAGAGTAGAGCAATAAGAAACATCCCAAACATAGCACCCAAAACAGGTTCATACATAGCCAAATAGCACAAAACCAAGGTAGGTTCAGCAACACCAAGCAGGGGTAATGGAGAATTGGGGACAAATAGGGCACACATGTAAGTACATAATTTCATGAATGCTCAAGTACAGAATATGCTAGGGAGGTATCCAGGGATTAACGAGAAATCATAAACTCCAGGATTACTCAAAATTACATAACATAAGGTATGAATTGTTTTGGTCACATAAAGTTCATGCCAATAATCAAAGAAACATAAGTAGGCAGAATCAATTGAGGTATACTAGAAGGGGAATAACATCTTATAAGCATGCTGAATCTAGAGGAGGGGGGTACATAATAATGCAACCAGATTAAGTACAAATTTCACAACAAGACCATAAGTAGAAACATATTAGAAATAGGATGAATTGAAGTAGCAAAAACATATTGTTTTTGGTACTTAAACTAAAATCGGTACATACCAGTATAGAAGAGAGAAAACACAGAGTGAAGAACCAAAGAGTATAGTATTCAGCCTTGGTTTGCAACCGGCTGACTTAGAATAGGAGCAAGTAACCAGATAAAAATAGAGCAGAAGAGAGTTTTTGTGTAAGAGATAGTTTTGAACAATGTGCTCGTGTCTTTGTGTTAATGAATGAATAGAGTATATATAGCTTGAAAAGCAGGCAGAGGAAATAAGGTAAGAATAATAGTTCAGTAGCAATTATAGAAATAGACCTCAATTAGAATCAATTTAGTATACAGAATTCCTTTAGTTAAGGAATCACCCCAAACGGTAACAAGCAGTGGTAAAAATAAGGAAAGGAATCAAGTAAAGTGCATAATTATAGAAGTAAACACAATTAGGATCCAATCAATACAAGTACTCCCCACAATTAAGGAGTCATAGTTCAAACGGATGCCACAGTAGTAGAAAAAGGAAAGAGAACTAATTTGAAAGACTGATTTCACTCGTACAAAGAGTAGTAAGGAACAGGGAATGTGATTAGAGCTAGGTACAGAACATGTTAATTAAGGAAAATATATAATTAATTGACAGTATACATAACGTAGAAAATAATTCTGAAAATCAGTAAGTGATCCCTCGAAATCACTGGGGATCAATTATCAAATAAGCAAATGTCACACAAATATGCAAAAAAAATCAATAAAGAACCCTAAGGGAAATTCGCAGAACCACAATTTTAAGGAAAATATCACAGTTCTAAAGAAATAGAGAAGATAACACCGAATCACCATAACATTATGAGAATAAGAAGGTAGTAAACTAGAATCAGGATCACTAGAAGAACAGTATCAAATATGAGTTAAGGTTTCGTATAGAGCATGATATAGACAGGACTAATCGAACACAGAAACCCTAACAAACAAACGTAGCTAAAAATCACAGAGTCATAGGATGTTTGTGAGGAACACATAGATCGACTAAACATAGCAACCAAGATGAACTCAGGACCCTAAAAATTGGGGGGTTTAACATAATAACTCAAGTAAAGAAAAACTACTTAATCAAACATTTATAATGTACTGAGAATCATAGCTTAGTACCAAAAAATCAGAAGAGAAAGCGTTTTGAAAGGGGTTAAGAAACCCTAGTTGAAGATGAAGCGTTATTTTTAGGGAAAATCGGAAAACCTTTAAAGAAACAAGAGAATAGCTCATAACGTGCCCAGATCTATTGTAGATCTAAGAATATCAGGGGCTAACAGTTAGGGTTTCCCAGAGACAACCCAAAGAGAAGGAGAATGGCTTAAGAACCATTGGTTCTAGCCGAAAATGACAGGATCTTAATCGGACGGCCATGGATGGACGGAAAATGGCATGAGAAACCATGGGAGGTGAGTGGACCGCCTTCTAGTTCCTCTGAGGGTTTCAAGGCAGTGATACCCGGCGTAGGAGGAAATTCATGAAGTTGGGAGAGTGGTGAGACCACCATAAAGGTCGGCAAGGCAACGGCCGGTGAGAACCATGGCGGTTCTAGCAGAGAGCGTTTGAGAGAGATGAGATGAGAGGACGGTGGAGTGTAACGAGAGAATGAGAGGGGGAAATGAGGGTTTGGGGTAGGTCGTTTAGGGTTAATTAAGGTAACGGATGATCTGAATCGTTGATCAAAATTGATCAACGGTTCAGATTAAAACACAGGTTGGGTCAGGTAGGATTTATGTGGATTGGGCCTGGGTTTGGGTTGTTTTAATTGGGTTGGGGTCTGATGTAATTAGGCTATAATTAAAATAAAGAATGGCTATTTGTTAAATACCCATTAAAATTAGGTAAATAAATAAAAATAAAAAAAATAAAAAAATGATAATTATATAAAAATGAAATTAAGTCTAACTAGGCGAAATTAAAGTGATTGACTAGTATTTAGAATACGAAATGACTAATTATTGAATTAAAGTAGCATACAATGTATAATTAGGCTATAATAGCAAAGGCATTGTAATTATAGCCAAATAATGCTAAATTGGCTAATTTGTGAAATAGTTAAATCCTAATAGGATTAAAAATGATACATTAAGCTAAGAAATATTTTGAAATTGTTTATAATACATTTTATGATCAATTATGGGACATAAAAGTATTGGATAAATTATAAATAAATTGATAAAAATATGGGAAAATTATTGAAAAATTCCCATTGTTATAAAAAGTGATTTTGAAGATATATATGCAAAAATTAAAATAATTTGAGAAAAAATTGGGTATCAACAGCTAGTTGAGAGAAAATTTATGAAAATACCTTATGTCGATGCTTGTGACATACTTGATGAGATGGCTGACACATCCTCATCTTGGCAAAGTAGGGCAAATGTTCCTCAGGGTGACCCTAATGTCATCCATCTTCACAAGGAACTTCATGATCAGGGACAAGCCATAGCCGAGTTGACAACTACTATGAATCAATTAGCAAAGGCTCGGCTTCAGCAAGTTCAGGGGACAAAGAAAGTAAACGCCATGGAAGGGGTGAATATTATGGCCAACAAAAGGAGACAACGTGGTCAACAAGTGCAAAACAATCAAGATTAATATGAGAAAAGTGATAGTGGTTTCAACCAAGACGATTGTTATGATGATCAAAGTGAGGAAGTTTTATATGCCAACAAGTATCAAGGGAAACGGAGCAATGCTCCAAATCAACAATGGAGATCGCAAGGGAACAATCAAAACTGGGGCAACCAAGGCCAAGGGAATTGGAACAATGGCAACAACAATAATTCAAACAATTGGGGGAACAACAATAACAATTGGGGTGGCAATAGAAACCAAGGGGGTTGGAATAATAATAACAACCAAGGCAACCGGGGGTCGGTCTTTCAAAGACCCCCGATGTATCAACAGCCCAAAAATCCACCTCCATATCAGTCTCAAGGGCAAAGTTCTTCAAACAATGAGATAGGGCGGATAGACAGTATGTTCAAACAAATAATGGAAAGAAATGCCAATTCCGATGCCCAAATAGCCTCCCACACTACCTCTATTCGCAACTTGGAAGTACAAATGGGTCAAATTTCTCAATCATTGAATACTATCCCTAAGGGGGCACTACCAAGTGATACGGTAGTAAACCCGAAGGGTGGGAACAATACAGGCCATGATATGGCAGTGACCACAAGAAGCGGTAGAGGTGGAGATGCAAGTACCTCCAATCCAAAGAAAACTGTGAGTGATGATGTTGTGTTGCAAAATGATGATGATCCAATAATTGATGAGCAAGTGAATTATGAGAATTTGAATGATGAAGTGAGGATCGATATTCATGTCAACGAGGAGGAGACTCAAAATGATGTGAACCCGTCTAGGGAACACGTGATAGACATACCGGAAACTGTAGTGCCTAAAGCCAAGGCTCCTTTGCCAAGGCCTCCTCCACCGTATCCTCAAAAGCTTGCAAAGAAAAACAACGAAAATCAATTCAAGAAGTTTATTGAGATGATGAAAAGTTTGTTAATCAATGTGCCCTTGGTGGAAGTTCTAGAGAAAATGTCGGGATATGCCAAGTTCATGAAGGACTTGGTAAATAAGAAGAGATCTATGAATTGTGAGACCATAAAAATGACTCATCAAGTAAGTTCCATTGTGAACTATATGGCTCCAAAGCTTTAAGATCCCGGCGCCTTCACAATTCCATGCACCATTGGTAGTGCTGATTTTGCAAAAGCCTTGTGTGATTTGGGAGCAAGTATTAATTTGATGCCATACTCAATATTCAAGACATTGGGTATTGGACAACCGAGAGCGACTTCTTGGCAGATAGAACAATGAAAAGGCCGCTTGGTATTATTGATGATGTTCTCGCCCGGGTCGACAAGTTTATTTTGCCCGCTGATTTTGTGATTCTCGACTGCGAAGTCAACTATGAGGTGCCTATAATATTGGGGAGACCTTTCCTAGCAACAGGGAAGGAATTGGTTGATGTGGAAGTAGGGGAGTTCACCTTACGAGTGGGTGATGAAAAAGTTGTATTCCACGTGTGCAAATCAATGAGGCAACCAAATAGTAATGAAGCTTTCTCTTTTGTGGATCTTGTAACAGAGGTGATAGTTGATGACACGAGTGCCATGATCTATGTGGAAGACCCTATGGAAGTTTTGTTGTTGAACCATGAGGTGATGAAAGGGAAGTCTTGGTTGAAAGTGCAAATGCCTTTCAAGAAATGGGATCCTACTCATGTGGGCCCCCGTAAACTCTCCTTGGACTTGGAAAACCGGAAGACTCCACCGACAAAGCCCTCAATCGAGGAGCCACCAACATTGGAATTGTAGCCTTTGCCTTCTCACCTCAGGTATGAATTCTTAGGCACATCTTCTACATTACCTGTTTTTATTTCTGCTTGCTTAACTAAAGTGCAGGTAAACTCCACCCTTGCGGTGCTTCAAAGAAGGAAAAAGGCAATTGGATGGACTTTGGCTGACATTCGGGGCATAAGCCCCGCCTTTTGTATGCAAAAAATTATACTAGATGATGATGCCAAACCCTCCGTGGAATATAAACGGAGGTTGAACGAGGCTATGCAAGAGGTCGTCAAGAAGGAAATTATCAAATGGCTTGATGCAGGGGTTGTCTATCCTATTTCAGATAGTGCATGGACTTCGCAGGTGCAATGTGTGCCAAAGAAGGGGGTATGACTGTGGTGACAAATGAGAAAAATGAGTTGATCCCTACTAGGACTCTCACCGGATGGAGGGTATGCATGGACTACCGAAAGCTGAACAAAGTGACCTGCAAAGACCATTTTCCATTGCCCTTTCTTGATCAAATGTTGGATAGACTTGCGCGGCGTGCCTACTATTGCTTTTTGGATGGGTACTCAGGGTACAACCAGATTCTCATTGCCCAGGAAGACCAAGAGAAAACTACCTTCACATGTCCGTATGGAACATTTTCATTCTCACGGATGTCGTTTGGTTTGTGTAATGCACCGGCTACTTTTCAACGATGTATGATGGCAATATTTACGGATATGGTGGAGTACTTCCTTGAAGTGTTCATGGATGATTTTAGTATTGTAGGGACGCATTTGAAGAATGCTTGGGAAATCTTGATAAAGTGTTAGCTCGATGTGAAGAGACCAATCTAGTATTAATTGGGAAAAATGCCACTTTATGGTCGAGGAGGGAATTGTCCTCGGCCATAAGATCTCAAAGAACGGTATTGAAGTGGAAAAGGCGAAGATTGAAGTGATTTCAAAGCTACCTCCTCCTACTTTTGTCAAGGGAGTTAGGGGCTTTCTTGGGCACGCGGGATTCTACCGAAGGTTCATCAATGATTTCTCAAAAGTGGTGAACCCCTTGTGCAAGCTGTTAGAAAAGGATGAAAAGTTTGTATTCAATGAAGAGTGCATGAAAGCTTTTGAGCTTCTCAAGTATAAATTGACAACCACTACCATCATTACCGCACCCAATTGGATCTTACCATTTGAGCTCATGTGCGATGCTAGTGACGTTGCGGTAGGAGCGGTTTTGGGGAAAAGGATAAACAAGATATTTCATCCGGTTTATTATGCAAGCAAAACGATGAATGACATCCAAGTCAATTATACAGTGATGGAGAAAGAATTGTTAGCCATTGTGTTCGCTATGTAAAAGTTCAGGCTATATCTCATGGGTGCCAAATTGATTGTGCACACCGATCACGCGGCACTCCGTTACTTGATGACCAAAAAGGACTCGAAGGCTAGATTGGTGAGATGGGTTCTTCTGCTTCAAGGGTTTGACCTAGATTGATATAAAAGGAAGTGAGAATCAGGTAGCGAAACATTTGTCCCGCTTAGAAGAGAAGGGGAGGCCCTAAGATGGTCTCAAAATTAATGATTCGTTTCCAGATGAGCAACTCCTCTCCGTGTCATTGAATGGTATACCTTGGTTTACTGATGTTGCTAATTTCCTTGTGACCGGCATTGTCCCGAGTGAGCTCTCTTCTAACCAAAGGAAGAAACTCAAATGGGACAGTTTGGATTATTATTGGGATGATCCCTATTTGTTCAAGATTTGAAATGACGGTGTGATTCGTAGATGTGTCCCGGAAGAGGATCAAATGAGTATTCTTGATGATTTCCATTCCTCGCCCTATGGTGGTCATCATGGTGGGGCGAGAACTGCTTCAAAGGTTCTTAGCTGTGGATTTTATTGGCCTGCCCTGTATAAAGATGCAAGCGATCTTGTTAAGAGGTGTGATGAATGCCAAAGAGCTGGGGGAATTTCCAAGAAGGATGAAATACCTCTTACCACTATTCTTGAAATAGACATTTTTTACGTGTGGAGCATCGACTTCATGGGGCCTTTTGTGAGTTCGTGTGGTAACACTTACATTCTGGTTATTGTTGATTATGTTTCCAACTGGGTTGAAGCCGTGGATTTTCCCAACAACGAGGCACGGAGTGTGGTGGCGTTCTTAAAGAAAAATATATTCACAAGGTTTGGCACTCCTCGGGCAATCATCAGTGATGGGGGTTCTCTAGGGATGGCAATTGGGGAGGGGCAGGGCAGGCTGGGGCAGGGCAACCTTTGACCCACTAAGATTTTGACCCGCCCTACCTTGCCCTGTTTAGCCTTGTTCCAAAATTTTGCCCTGCCCTATTAAGCCCTGCCCCGCCCTGCCCCGTTTAGATTCATTTTTATTTTATTTTCATTTTTTTTTTTATTTCCTAGTAAATACTTTGTCTTACCCATTTTCCAGAAAAGTCTACTATCCTTTAAAAGTATTATCCCAAATTTGTGCCTGTGACATCCTCTAGTTACTCCAATATCAATTTATGAGAGAAAAGAAGACTTGGACAATAAAGTAAGCAAGGGGCTGACCTACAACCAACCTGCCCCATTAAAAATTTTCAAAA
>ML245452.1:0-88120 GCA_005239495.1 Nicotiana undulata
CCCAACCTTCCAGCCTCACCCCTTTCGAGCTTCACAGCCTCACATAGCCTGGGTGCGGCAAAGTTCCCAAAGGCCCTTGTGAGGGCCCTGGCCAATACCAGCACCCAGCATTTGCCAAAGTTGAGATATGTCCAGTGTAGAATTACCTGCCTCAGTGTGTCAAAGTTCAGAGGGAACTCAAGGTCCCTAAGCAATGCTCACACTGAGGGGGTGGAACCTAAAGGTCTAAGAGTAGTGTGAAGTGCAGGAAGGAGTAGTTAAAAAGAGTTGAGTTTGAAAGGGAGTTTTCAAATAACATGGCTTTAGAGGATACTATAAAGATCTTTTATGTAAAACTAGTTTGAAAAGGAAGCAGTAGAATGGTCACAACTCAGCAGGTATGCAGAATTCAAGAAAGCAAACACAAATAGGGGAAAGGGATTGGGGACAAGTAATGGTAGCAGCATATTTGCAGTAATTAGTCCTTAGAACAAAGTTACAGATTTTCACAAGATGTGATATGCATATATTATAGATGGAGATACAAATATGAGAATACTAAGTATTATAGGTGCATTAGAAGCCAGGCAATTGATAAAGAAAAATACATAAAGAGATGTTAGATATGCAGACAGAAGAAGTAAAAGAGTCATATAGGCCATAATGAATCATAGAGAGGAAAACAGGAGTCATGTTAGGCTAGAAGAAGAAAAGAGATCATAAAAATAGAGTAGACATACTAGTTACATGGTAGGCAATAGAACCATAAGTAAAAGCACAAAAGAAACAATAAGAATCTTAACTAGAATTGAAACATATTGTTTTAGGATGTTGTAAACTTAAACTAGAACATACCAGTGTTAAGAGAGAGAGCAAAGCAGAGTAGAGCAAAGTGATAGCACTATTAGCCTTGGCTTACAGCCGGCTAATAATAGGCAAGAGTAGAAAGCAGCAAATAGAGCAAAGAGATACAGAAAGAAAGAGCAGAAAAGAGTAATATAGAGTGTGGATGTCTGTGTGTGTTCGTGTGTGCTGTTTAATGAAAGAGCATAAGTATTTATAGTTGAAAACAGGTGATCAAATAAGGTAAGAATCACAAATGTATGGCAATAATAGAAGGCAGAATCCCAATCAGTCAGGAAATCAATGACACGGTTCCCTTGAATTATGGGATTCAAACTCAGAAGTGGCAAAGGCATGCAGCCACACAAGGTAAAGGAAGATCAGTACCATACTTAAATAAGGAAAGGATCCAGGCCTGCTAAGTAATAGGGAAACTCGGAATCAATTAACTAACGAATCAAGACAATCACTCCCTTAGGTCAAGGGATTCAAATTCAAATGGTAAAACATAAAACACATAGCCATATAAGGTAAATGAAAATCAGTCAAGATTCCACAAGGAGAGAATAAGTTTTACTAAGCAATAGAGTAAACAATTAAGACCAAGTTCAGAAATTCCAACTAAGGAGTGACTCAATAGAATACAATACAACAGCAAATCAATTAATTTAAACAATCTAATAGCATTCTACGGTTTTGCAGGAACCTTTCAATCAAACCATCAATTAAGGAGATTAGAATTAGTCAAGAGAGAGTTATATCACCATCCTTCAGCATATAAGTAAGTAAGACAAATAATCGTAGCAACAGACATGTCTAGTAACGTTGACAGGAAAGGCAAGATGAACAACATATGAATATAATCACACAGAGATGCCACAAACAAACTAAAGAATCATTCGACGTATGATAATCACAGGAAACTTAACAAGAGATAGGCAGTAGGAAGAACCAAACACAAAGGTCTAAAACAAATTAGGGCTTTTCAACATAGGCAAGTTAAAAAGCGGTAATAGCATAGAATCAGTAGGGATATGCAAAGGAAAAGTTTAAACATAAGGAAGAAATCAGTTTTGAACAAGTGTAGAAACTCAGAGAAACCCTAATTTTAAAAAGTAAGCAAATGTTTTAAGGCTGATGGATCTTAAAGATTTAGTTGAGAATAAAGTAAAACATAAAGAAACAGGCTTGAAACATTCAGAAATACCATAAATCTGAGAAGTTTAGACAAAATTTAGGGTTTCAGAGAGGATTGAAGATAATCGGAGAACCTGTTGCGAAGCTCGAAGGTAATGGTGATGATCGTATCAAAACCCCACCGGAGGAGGCCGGAAAACCTCCCAAGCATGAACTCCAGTAGTTGTTTGGCATGGTAGAAACCCTTAGAGTTTCAAAGATGAGGTGAACCGGAGAATGAGGCGTCATGGAGGCTGGTAATCGAAAGGAGGGAGGTCGGAGGTGGCCGGAGACAGGTGGAACTTCATCGGAGAAGGAAGTGTCCAGGAATGTTCTAGAGAGAAGGGAGAGGGAAAGACCAGAGATATAGAGATGAGGGGTCTCGAAAGAGTGACACGGGGAGGGGGGTGTTAGGTAGGTTTAATTATGGAAGGTGGGGTTTGAGCCGTTGATCAAGATTGATCAATGGTTCATATTAAATTGTGGGTTGGGCCAGGTATGAGTTGGGTTTGGGCTGGGTAGGAATTGGGTTAAAGGGTTGGGATTAATTTGGTTTAAAATGTGGCTAAGGTTTAAATAAATGAGGCTAATTGTTAAATACCCGTAAAAAATAGATAATTAATTAATTAAAATAGCTAATAATTGTATAAAAATAAAATTAAGTTAAAAATAGGTAAAATTAAAATAATTAACTAATATTAAATGTAAGACACATAAATACGAATTTTAAAGGTATAAAATGTCTAATTAGGCCATATTTGCAAAAGTGATTGTAATTGCAATTAAATAAGACCCAATTTGGCCATTTATGAAATAATTGGATTTTAATAAGTAAAAAGTTATTATAAATGACATACTTAACTGGTAAATATTTTGAAATTATTTTAGAGCACAATTTATGAATTATAAAAAATATACAATATTAAATAAATAGGGAAATGATTTAGATAAAAATATGGAAAAATTAGGAAAAATACTTATTATTGCAAAGAGTGATTTTGAAGGTTTATATACAAGTTTCAAAAAATAATTTGAGAAAAAATTGGGTATCAACACCAAACACTTACCTCGGCTCCAAGAATGCAAATCAAGCCTCTAGCACCGCTTTTCCTCTCGAAATCGACTCCGAAACGATCGTATCTAGACATAATCGACTCAATAATATCAATAATTGCTCAATAGTTCAATCCCAAAGCCTAATTATAGAATTCCCAACATTCTTCCAAAAATTCCAAAATTCGACCCCGGGTCCGCTTGGTCCAAACACGAGGTTCGGACCAAAACCCGATCACCCATTCTCCCACGAGCCCGAATATACAATTTGTTTTGAAATCTGACCCCAAAACGAGGTTGAATTCCCAAAAATTTAAAAAACCCTAACTCTACCCAAAACCCCAATTTCAACCCTTTAATCCCATGATTTTAGGCCTAGAATATAATAATAGTTGATGAAAGTGGGAAAAAATGGAATTAAGAACACTTACCTATGAAGTTATGGTGGAAGAATAGCTTGAAGATCGTCTATGGGGTTTGGAGAAGAAGGGGGTTATGAATTTTGGGTGAAATCCCGTAATAAGAACACTGTTTTTGAATTAATTTAACTGGACGAAATTTGGCTATCGCGATCGCAGCAGGCCCCCTTGCGATCGCGGAGAGTACTGGCTTTAGGCTTACGCGATCGCAAAGCGAGGAGTGAGATCGCAGAGGGAACTAGACGCGGACCCACGCGATCGCGAACGAAGGGACGCGTAAGCACTGAACACTCGCTACCCAGCCCTACAGAAGACCTACGCGATCGCGGTCATAGGGGTGCGTTCGCGTAGAGCTAAAACCCTAAGGCTCCGCGATCGCAACCAGCTCATTGCGTTTGCGCAGAGCAAATTACGCCCCATCCCAAAATGAACATCGCGATCGCGTGCTTTACACCGCGATCGCAGAGAGGAAAAGGCTTGACACCAGATACAACAGCAAAAACCAGAAATTTCTAAGGCATTTTGCACTTCGACACCTACCCGAGACTCACCCGAGCCCTCGGGGCTCCAAACCAAATATACACACAACCTCAATAACATCCTACAGACTTATTCGAGTAATCAAAGCATCAAAATAACATCATAAACGCTGAATTAGGCCTCAAAATCTAAGAAAATTCTCAAAACTTCATTAACTTTCAAATTTTCCATTTTTAGTCCGAATCACCTCAAACTGGGTCTGTTTCCTACCAAATTTTACATACAACACATAATAACCATATTGAACCTGTTCTGGACTCCGGAACCATAGTACGTGCCTGGTAACACAGGTTTCACATAAATTCTCATTTTCAAAAACCTTTATATTTTTCAGAAAATAATTTTCTTTAAAAATTCATTTCTCGGACTTAGGACCTCGAAATTTGATTCTAGGCATACGCCCAAGTCCCATATTTTCCTACGGGCCCTCTGGGATCGTCAAATCACGGGTCCGGGTCCGTTTACCAAAAATGTTGACCAAAGTCAACTTTATTCAATTAATTATTATAAAAATATCATTTTATTAGTTTCCCACATAACGGCTTCCCGACTACACACCCGGACTGTGCACGTATATCGAGGTGAGATAAACGGAGGCTTTCAAGGCCTCGAAACACAGATTAAGTTAAAATTACACGGGATGACCTTTTGGGTCATCACACTGATACTGAGTGACTGTGAGGTTGCCTGATGGGCTGATACTGAATAACTACGAGGTTTCCTGATGGGGTGATACTGAGTGATTGTGAGGTTGCCTGATGGGCTGATACTGAGATTGTTATGAGAAATGATTATGGCCCGAGGGGCAGATTTATGAAAAAAATTCCGAGTTTTTTACTACGATTCACTTTGTTTTTCAAACTGATTTTTACTGAGAGTTTTACTGAGATATATTGAAATTATACTTGTTTCAAAGGACTTCTGGAAATTGGTTTTTGAACTTATGTATTTGATGAATACTTATGGTGACTTGGTGATTTACTGTTTTTGTGAATTGGTGTCTGTGCCGTATGTTTATTATTTCTCAGACTGTGATTTATTTTCATTACTACTGAGTTGGCGTACTCATCATTTCTCCCTGCACCTCTGTGTGCAGATCCAGGTATTGATTCGGAGTAGTAGTCGTCCGAGTTCGTTATCAGCAGCTTACGGGATTTCGAGGTAGCTGTCCAGCGTCCACAGCTTCTCCATTTCCCTTCCTTATTTAATATTAATATATTATTCCTAGACTTTGTCTATGCCAATAGCAGAGTTAGTTTATTTCGTAGATGCTCATGACATGTTGACTCCAGGTCTTGGGGCGGTTGTAGACTATTAGCTTAATTATTTTGTTTAAAGATTTCGAAATTTATATGCGTATTATGAATCGTTGAAAATAAATTGAGATATTTGAAAAGAAAAATGTGAAAATTTTGAGTGTTGGATAGCCTAGTTCCACGATAGGCGCAATCACGAACGATTAGGATTTGGGGTCGTGACAGGCCTGCACGACCTCCACAAATGTCTTACCCACCTCCTCAAGCATGTCAACCACCGGCCCGCAAGAGCTTCCAACCGAGGTCGGAGTACAAACTGAAAAGGCAGCAGCAAAGAGAAAAGTCTTTCACTTCTATTGGAGAATCATATGCTAGTTTGTTCCAAAGGTTGATGCAATTGGACATGTTGAAGCCGATTCAGATAAAAATGTCGAATCCCCTTCCAAAGAATTTTGATTTATCTCAAAGGTGCGCATATTTCTCTAATGCCCCGGGGCACAGTATAGAAAAGTGTTGGCATCTGAAAAGAGCAGTCCAGAAGCTTATTGATGCAGGTGATATTATCGTGCAAAATTCAGATGCAGCGGATACTAGCCAAATTCCATCGCTTGTTCATAATGAGACGCATATGGTGGGCATAATTTGTGTTGAGAAACACGAGAACTCTTCTGAATCCCTTGGAGGTCCACTTGCCGCGAAATTTTCAGCGCTATCAGTCTCGATTCCAGAAGTTGGTCTTAAGAACGAGTTGGCAAAGAGGATCCAAAAGCAATCTACTGAGGTCAATGTGATGGAGACTTGTGAAGGTTCTGGTAATATTGATGTGGAAACCAGTGGCTAAGATGCTGGGCTTGGTAATTGGAAAGACGCTCCTTTCTTGGCTATCCATGAGAGTCTTGGTGGTTTATTTTTTTGTCATTTATGTTGTCCGGGTTATTTCAGGGGGTTAATCCGGATATTGTCTTGTGACTCAAACCCCTCTATCCTTTTATTTTGCTTAGTTCGTTTAGTCGTAGTAACTCGTTAGTGTTATCTACGTTTGTTCCAGGGTTGTAACCCAAGCTTTTCTTGCTTGTTTTTGTTGTTCACGCTGTTTCACCATCAGTTTAATGTAATCTCCTATTTTCTGTTATTTCTTGTTGTTTTGTTTAGTTCTCTTTTTCTTTTTATAAGTCTTTTCATGCTGACTCTAGTGACATGACATGCACGCATAATTCTCGGCATTGTCTTAAAAGTTAGTTTAATCATGAAGCAACAAAACAAGTTTTATATTGAGGGATATAAGTAAAAGTTTGGACATTTTGAGATCATTTAAAGCCTGAATTGTGTGAAACTGGGGAAGATAGTTTGGGGAGTTAGGAGGACGATAAGAAATTGTTACAAGAGAGTGCCTCCCAGACAATTTGAAGCAAGCACCTTTGAGTTGAAGTGTATCTCGAGTTACCAGATAAAGCCAAGAGAGTTTGCTCCAAATTAACAGAGCACATCCATCCATTGTGAAGAAGAGATCACACAACGAGAGTTCTGTACTTGACAAGGCACTAAGGAAAAGTGAAAGGCATATCAGTGATATCAATGCCAAAGCTATAAAATAAATGATGTGCATGATCTTCCTTTTTCATCCTCAAGTTGCATGTGTTGTACTTGGCATTTTCAGAGATTGGGAGGCCCCCTTTCAGCTACCCAAACACTTTATACCATTCGGTACCCCTTTTGAGCCTATGCTAATTTTCTTGACCTCCCCTCTTTTGGAATCGAGTTAGAGTAAAAAAAAAAGAGTCATGGCCCATAATGTTTGTTTTAGAAACTTCATTCCAGAAGAAAGTTTCAGAAAAGAAAAAAATAGAAAAAAACAAAAAAAAAAGAAACAAAAGAGAAAAGAAAATAAAAAATAGCAGTAACAAAGAGTAGTCGTTTGAACTACATTCGACCTGATTCTTGTCACGTAGGCAGCCTTATGGTTTGGTCGCACCAAATAAAATATTTCATAATCCCACGAAGTTTGAGCAGGGCAGTTCTTCTTTAAAAAAATCAATCAAATACTCTTGTTTTAGATATTGGGGCAAAGTTTTAGAATGGATTCCAAAAGTTGTAAATAATTAACCCCGTCGTCATATTTATTTTGAGCATTTATGATATCCTTTCTTTCAAACCCTGTCCAAAAGCCACATTACAGTCCAAAAAAGACCTCCCAAATAATCTTTGAGAGTGCCAAGTTAGACATGCCAGGAACATATGATACTTTTACCATGGTTAATGCCTTGCCATTTGCAGAATCAGAGGAAATAAGAAAAAAAGAACAAAAATGAGAGAGTCTTATTGGTGAAAACCCTCACGGGCACCATAAGGCGGCGCTGAGTTGAGAGAAAGAGAAAAATGATAGAGGCTTGATGGTGAAAACCCTTTGGGCACTACAAGTCGAATAAGGATCGTGAATCAGATAGGATAATCGGAACATCGAAGCCCAGTTTCAGGGCTTAGAGATATAACAAGAGTTGAACATTAGACTTTCTTGACAGATTAGGCCATTAATCCAAAAAAGAATGTCATGGTCATTAGAGTTGGTATCCACATTTGATAAGTTTCTACTTTGTAGTTTTCTTGTTAGATATCATGTGTTTCCATTGTCCCTTACTCTATTTGTTTTGCTTTGTTAAAGTCCTCTTTTAAAGTCAGTTTGGTCATAATAAGTGACAAATGACTTCAAAATTTACTACTAGCTTTCCAATTGCACAGAGCGGAATCTGGCTAACACATCAAAGCGGCATAAGTCAGGAAAGAACAATATGCACACTGATTTGATAACAATCGACGTGCTTTGGGATTCATGTGAAATGCAAAGGTTCAGTAAATGTCAATTCATGAGCAATACATCGGGTATAAGGTATTGGGCTTGAACGGATCAAAGGTGTTTTCATTGATAAGGGTTGACAAAGGAAGTGGTTAACCAATAACAAGCAAGGTCTTCCAAGTGGAAATCAAAGTTATCATGGCAAGTGAATGAGTAATAACCCTCAAGGTCAAGGCCACAAACCAACCACCATGTTTTAAACTCACAAGTTTTCATTGTTTGAAGCAGGGACGAAGACTATGTCCAAATCAAAGCTTGGAAGCTTGAATCTTTCAGGTGTCATGCCCAATTTTGTCAGCACAAAGGCTGTTTGAGAATGTTTTTTTTACCTCCTAGGCATCCCCTGGTTGAGAAGATTATCACCTTTTAAGAATTTGCTCTAGTTGAGAAGAACCATACCTCCTAGACATCGCACTAGTTGGGAAGAATCTTTAGTTTTCCTTAAGTTCAGGGGTCCCGCCTGGAAAATAGGGCCATTTTTAGTTTCCTTAAGTTGTTAATCTTATGTTTTCCTTAAGTTCAGGGGTTCTGCCTGGAAAATAGGGTCAGTTTTTAATTTTTCTGAAGATGTTAGTTTTAGTTTTCCTTAAGTTCAGGAATCCCGCCTGGAGAATAGGGTCATTTTTAGTTTCCTCCAGTTGTTAGTCTTTAGTTTTCTTAAGTTCAGGGGTCCCGCCTGGAGAATATGGTCAATTGTTAGTTTCCTCAAGTTTTAATCTCTAATTTTTCTTGGTTCAGGGCCCCCGCCTGGAGAATAGGGTCAATTGTTAGTTTCCTTAATTTTTAATCTCTATTTTTTCTTGAGTTCAGGGGTCCCGCCTGGAGAATATGGTCAGTTTTTAGTTAGTCAGACTCAATTTATAGTTTAATCAGAACGAAGCATGATAGTGATAGAAGAGGACACCTTCAGCAATAATGCCACGAGCTAACCACCAAGTTTTCAAACTAACAAGATTTCATTTGTTTGAGATAGGAGCAAGAAAATTTGTTCGATCTATAGGGATCCTCCATAAGGGAAGTATGGTTTAGGGTCAAGGAATTTTGTTCTTTCTGCAAGGATCTTCCAGGAAGAGAGCATAGCTCATGTAAGTTAATTTTCAAGTTTTCAGGACCCTCATGGATAATGGGATTTAGGTTTTAAGTTCTCAGGACCCTCCTGGATAATGGGATTTGATTTCAAATGTTCAAGGATTAGTTTTAAGCTCTCAGGACCCTCCTGGATAATGATATTTTAATTTCAAAAATCTAGGTTCTAAGTTTTTAGGACCATCCTAGATAATGGGATTTGATTTAAGTTTTTAGGACCCACCACGAAAATAGGATTCAACTAACACTCACAAATGTTCCTGGTACAAACTGGGGCGAAAACTTTTCTTTGTTTTGTCTGTTTTGTTGTGATTGCAGGCACTCACATAGAGAACAGGGCGAATTCAATTTTCAAGTTCAAGAGGCATCAGGAGCCCGCCTGAAGAACATGGTTAGTGTTCAACTTTCAATTTCAAGTTAGAGAAGCATAAGGAGAATCCCGCCTAAAGAACATGGTCGACTTTCAGTTTACAAGTTTAAGTTAGAGAAGCATCAGGAGCCTGCCTGAAGAACATGGTCAATTTCCAATTTTCGAGTTCAAGAGGCATCAGAAGAATCCCGCCTGAAGAACAGGGGCAACTCTTAGTTTATAATTTCAAGTCAGAGAGGCACCAGGAGCCCCGCCTGAAGAACAAGGTCAACTTTCAATTTCCAAGTTCAAGAAGCATCAGGAGAATCCCGCCTGAAGAACAAGGTCAACTTCCAGTTTACGAGTTCAAGTCAGAGAGGCATCAGGTGCCTGCCTGAAGAACAAGGTCAGTGTTCAGTTTTCAATTTCGAGTTCAAGAGGCATAAGGAGAATCCCTCCTGAAGAAGAAGATCAACTTTCAGTTTTCAATTTCCAAGTTCAAGAAGCATTAGGAGAACCTCGCCTGAAGAACATGGCCAACATTCGGTTTTCAAGTTCAAGTTAGAGAAGCATAAAGAGAATCTCGCCTGAAGAACAGGGTAAAGTTTCAATTTCAAGTTTAAGTCAGAAGCAACAGGAACCCGACTGAAGAATAGGGACAACCTCCAGTCTTTAAGTCAAATCAGAAGTAGCACGAGCCGCCTGAAGGACAAGGTTTGCGAGCTCAAGTCTACTCCAAGTTCAAGTTTATTTCAAGTACAAGAAGTAGGGTGTCCGCCTGAAGAATAGGGTCAAGTTCCAGTTTTCTTCAAATTCAAGTCAGCAGGATGCCCACCTGAAGAATTGGGTGAATTTTCAGTCTCGTGTTGAAGGATCAAGTAGAAATACAAGGAAGATTCGAGACAAAAAGTAGATAGGATCTTGTATTTTTCTTTATCTTGCTGTAATTTTTCCTTTTATCTCTGATGTAACGGCAGGAACCGCGGACCAGAACCTCGACGACACTTACCTCGACTCTCCACCTCGGTATACTCCATCACTCTTCCTACCTCTAAACTACACGTGACCTGATTCCTTTATAGCCAAGGATATGTAGGCAGCTCAGATACCAGGGCTCAGTCACATTCTCCTTTCTTTAAGTTTTTGGTCTCTCTAAATAAGGGTCGGTCAAAAAGTTTATCTAGTCGTTCTTTGTCTGAAAACTCTTCGTGTTTCCAGTCAAAGAGGGGCAGCTGTAGACATGTAGTTTTTGACCCTCCTAGAGATTTTACACATATTAGCGTTTTAATATTTAGTTTAGGTCTAATATCGTTATTTAAAATATAAAAAAAAGGTATGACAAGGGTTCTTGAAGATAGACTTCTCTTAGTCGATGCCACCGATTGAAGAATCAATTTTCTGAAAAGGTATGTTTCATCTGCGTGATTTTACTTGTTTATCTCCCCTCTATGTGTATTTATCTTAGTTTATTATTAGGGTTTTATGTTCAAATCATTTTGGGGCTTTAATATGTTTTGTATTCTTATGTCTTAGTTTAAGATGTTGTTTTCTGACCTTTTTGTCTTATTTTCTTGTGTGGAATGTCTTTGCATGTGTTTTGTTTTAGTCTTTTTTGAATTTTCTAATCATTAAAGTTGGTGAGATATGATAATGTGGGGTTTCATTTGTTCCTTTTAGTCTTTTTCTTGTATGGCATATGTCTGTTCTTCTGGGCGTGTTGAATTGTTGTTCCCTACTGAAATCTGTGAATATTTTAGTGCTAGTGGACCTTTACTACTTGAATTATTTGTGGTCCCCTAGTTGTTACATGTTATTTGTGTTTCCTAAAATCCATACATGATTTATAATTCTGATTTGTTTAATTTTTTAGTTATTGTTCTTAATTAGTATTGTTTATGTTAATTAAATTTTGTTATTTGTCCCCGTATTCTTTATTAGTATTTGTTTAATTGCTTAGGTATTTTTTTATTGTCTCCTTTACAGAATAACAGGGATGCCATTGGTGGACCTAATCTTTCATTATGGTGGGGGACTGGATCACAAGCCCACATGTCTTGTATTCAAAGAAGTTGTCCCATATCAAAAGAGGTTATGAATCTGAACTTCTATCGTACAAATATCTAGTGGATTTATAAATTAATGGGTTAGGAAATGTAGGTTTTCAACAACTAATTGTGAATGGTCCACCTGGTACTTATTATGAGATTGAGAATGATGATGGTATAAGACATATATTGTGTTTAATGTCTGTTGAATTCAAGACTCTTCATTTCTATACTGTAGATGAGTGTGAGCAGTCTATTAGTGTGACTAACATAGTCAATCATTCTGAGTCTTATAAAGTAGTAAATGAAGTTGGTACTGATTGTAGTGATTTTGAAAGTGAATCTGATTCTAATTCTGGAGAGGTAGAGTATGATAGTGATGAATTACAAATATTTGCTAATCAAAAAGAAAAGAAAAATTATGCCAGGTTTGGATAATTATAAGGAACTGTATAAGGTATGAGCTTCAAGGATATACCTGAAGCAAGAAAATATATTAACCTCTATGCCTTAGCAAACAAAAGGGAACTAAAGTTGTTGAAAAATTCTCCAAAAAGGCTAAGGTATGGGTGTGTATTTGACTGCCCCTTTGTTTTTCATATTACTCCAGATGGGGACCTTCCTAGGGTTAGGGTAAAGACCTTAAAAGAAAAACATACATGTGATGAAGCATTTGAGAATTATAGGGTTGATTATTATACAATCACAAATTACTTCAAAAAGAAGGTGCAAGATACCCAAAGTTTAAGATAAAAGAGATGAGAGTAGAACTGAAAAACACATTCAATGTTAATGTTAGTTATGGAAAGTGCAAGAGGGCTAAGAGATTGATTTTAGAGAAACTGGATGGTAGCTTCACAGATGATTACAATAGACTTGAGGCATATGCCAATGAGCTTAGAGTAAGTAATCCAGGCAGTGATATAGTCATTAATTTGTCAAAGGATGCCCTTGCTCAAGGTAAAAGAAAATTCTTGAGAATGTATACTTGCTTCCAAGCATTGAAGATGGGTTTTAGAGAAGGGCTGAGACCATTTATTGGCTTAAATGGTACCTTTATGAAAGGAAAATCAAAATGTCAGCTATTACTTGTTGTAGCTCTAGATGCCAATAATCAGGCTTATCCAATAGCATGGGCAGTTGTTGATAAAGAAACCAAAAGAACTTGGACATGGTTCTTGGAATTGCTTCAAAGGTCATTGGATCTCAAATATGGAGAGGGAATTACCTTTATGTCAGATATGCAGAATGTATTTATTATGTCCAAATATCTTTATTTTTTTCATTTCAATTTGTTGTTAATTACCTGTAGTATTGCATGTTTGCTAATATTCACTTTCATTTTGTAGGGATTAATTGAAGCAGTCCAAAATGTTCTACTTGATTCACACCATAGATCTTTTGTGAAGCACATAGAGGCAAACTGGTGCAAAAGATGGAGGACAGATGAGTTCAAGAAGTTGCTATGGTGGAGTGCCTGGAGCTCTTATGAGAAAGATTTCAAGGACCAGTTGAAGAGTATTGGTGAACTGAGTAAGGAAGCTACTGAATCATTGTTAAAGTATCCTTCTCAGGCTTGGTGAAGAGCCTATTTTGATATTGTGTGCAAGAACCAAAAAGTGAAGAATAACTTCACTGAATCAGTGAATGCATGGCTGGTTGAAGCAAGGCAAAAATCAATCATTAAAATGCTTGAGGAGATAAGGATAAAGTTGATGAACCAGTTGAGGGAAAGAGAGAAAGTTGTGAGGTCATGGGCACATGATTTCAGTCCAATAGTTTGCAGCTTTACAATGAATACCTTAAGATAGCTAACACTTCTTGCTATGTGGACAACAATGGTGACAATGACTATGAAGTCAGGGAAGAGACATATAAGCACACTGTAAATATGACGGTGAAAAAATGCACATGTAGGGGATGGGATCTTACTATAATCCCATGCCCACATGCAATTAAATCTCTGCAATATAAAAAGTTGGAGCCTATGAATAAAATCAACTGGTGGTACAGCAAAGAAGCATATCTGCTTACCTACAAGTACAAGTTGCAGCCAGTTAGGGGTGAAAAATTCTGGAAGGTAGATCCATCACAAGCAATGGAACCACCTGAGTTAGTCAAGATGGCCGGGAGGCCTAAAATCAAGAGAACCAGACAGGAAGATAAGGCATCAAAAGGCAAGGTGAATGGGAAACTTCAAGAAAAAGAAGAGTAATGACTTGCACCAACTGTGGAGAGCCAAATCATAATGCAAGGGGTTGTGAGAAGGTAACACTAACATTTACCTTCTAACTTATTTTACTTGTCAACAACACTGAAATTTACTTTATCTAACTGTTTTTATTTGTTAACAATAGCCGCCTATGGCAAAAAGGGTAAGAAAAAATTCTAGACATCTAGTTGATGAAGATGAAAGTATGGGGCAACAATCACAAGAAGAGATACACCTAACAACACCCCAATCTAATCAAGCAAGTCAGTCGTGTGTTCAACGCTCAAATTTTATGTTCATGCCTATACCATCAGTGCACAGTCAATAAAACAGTCCATTCTCTGAGTGTGAGCAACCTAAACTTGATCCAGATGTGGTTACAAGGCCAACAACTGTGTCGGAATCTAACACAAGACTTCTGCAAAGGCAAAAACCACCTCAAACTTCAAGTGTAAGGGTAATTTCATTCACTGGTGATACAAATGGTGTTAGTCTTTCATTATCACTTCCTTTCAAACTACCAGGACTCAAATGGAAGGGAAAAAGTGTTGTAACTGGAAGTCAGCTAGAGATGCAAAGCAGAAAGAAAGTGGATAAGCTGAAGCCAACAAGGGGAAGCAACTGAAGTCTATTGTAATAGAACTAAATAGGCTGTTTTTTGTGTAGTTTGTTGAGTTGTAATTACTGTCATGTGAGACAGTACATTTTGTGTAGTCTGTTAAGACTTCTTGTTGAACGTTGGGGTTGGATGTCATATTATCATCATGTTTGTGCCAGTATTTAAGGGGTATAATATCGCATCATTCAGTCCACAAATCTGGATTTGTGTAATAAAATGTGCAGTTACTATTTTGATTCTGCAGTTTTTTGAATCTGGATTTATTTTGTGTAATGAAATGTGCAGTCACTATGTTGATTCAGTATGTTCACTATGTTGATTCTGCAGTTTTTTGAATCTACAGTTTTGAACTGGGAAGTTTTGTGTTAATATGTTCATTGGGCAGTATTTTGAATCTGCAGTTTTGCAGTATGTTCAGTATGTTGATTCTGCAGTTTTTGAACTGGGCAGTATGTTTATTTTGGTTTTGAACTGGGCATTTTTTACAATCAACTAATATGTAGCATCTAAAACTTCTAGTTAACATCAAGACCAACGTAAAAGTTGAACTTAAACATGAAGCAACTTAAAACTTCAACTTAAATCTATAGTATAACCAACAAAAGCAATCAATTAACATTGGAACTTAAACATCACCTTAAAACATCAATGTTACAATACTTGAAGATGTCTAAACAAAAGTGAACTCATCTTATATACGAGCCTACATAATTCCAACAAAATTCCAACAATACAGTAGCAGCTAAAATTCAATTCATTACCCTAACGGCTACAATTTCAACAAAAAGGGTACATAAAATAGTAATGAAAATCTTCATTTTGAGGATTTTCTCTTCTAATATGGTCACTTGAACATGGTTTCTTTCCATCACGACCATCAATTTCTCCTTCAATTTATCCCTTTCAATGTTAACATTGCCCAACGACGACTTCAAAGTACTGATTTTAACATTTGCCGCATCCAGCTGAGACCTTAAATTGTTGATTACAACAAGCGCTCTATCGGGAATAGGATCATCTGACCATTCCCAGTAACCACATGAAGCATCTTATAAAATCAAAATACAATTCAAACAAATCAAAGGGAAACAATTCGTCAAACTATAAAAAATTTCAAACATGAAAAAATTATAATAATCACTTACTTGTGGTTTTGGACACTTGTAGAATCTCCGTCCAGGATTAAAAAGAGTAGTCCAAGTGAAGTGGTTAGCAAATTTCCCACATTGGCACTTCCTTTTGGATGAAGAACTACTTTATGATATGCCAAACCACCTTTTTGGACAATATTTGCAGCTTTGTTTGGATCAAATAATCGATAATGAAAGAAATTGGAGTAGCCCTCTACTAGGAGTAAGGTTTCTTGAAGAACCCTAGCTTTTGCTCTCTACGTTGAAGGAAGGAATGAGGACCGATATGTTTTGGGGGTGTTCTTTAATTGATATTACCGGGTGGGTCGGAGTAAAATGAAGCGGGTCGTGGATTAATTAAAAAAATAAGGGGTGAATTTAATTTGACCAATAAGAGACTGCCAAGTGGATTTTTTAATTTTAAATGAGGGAGTTGACGATGGAGGGACATTTTAAATTCTGGACACAAACAATAAGAACATTTTTAATTAAATAATATAACGGGGATCACATATGACTTATTTTGAATAATAGAAGATCATATATGGCCCTTTTCCGTTTTTTAAATAAGGGAACGCCACTAGTAATATTTCTTTTGTTGACTTCTTTGTTAGTACTATATTAGCTAAATAAGTAGTATACGTAGTTTAATTATTTTCGATGCTCCATTCATTACAAGAAATATTCTTTCCAAATTTAAAATATTCTTAAAGAATTTCTTAATTTCTGCCACCAACTATCAACCTGAAGATGGTAAAGTGAGGATACTAAAAAATTTTGAATCTGAAAAATAAATAAGCTTACGACAAATAAATTCGCTTGGATCTTAGAAACAACGAGTTTGTCTGAAATTAATAAAAAAAAACTATATAGTAACATAGAATGTTTAAGTGTGCGCCATTTTAAAGCGAGATATTAATAAAGTAACGGAAAATATCCTAATATGCCTTTGTACTATACGAAATTGAGCATATTTGGTCTTCGTTAATATTTTGGCATATATATGCCATCAGTGTCACATTGTTGGTCCATATATGTCCTTGTACTATACGAAATGGAGCACAATTGCCCTTTGTTAATATTTTAGCCCATACATGTCCTTGTTATCACATAGTTGGTCCATATATGTCATTTTTTTGAATCGGAATCCACCCAAACTAATTAGTTTTTTCGTTAACTATATTAAAGTGCATTACAAACACCATTTTCTTTTTATTAGTACTATTAAATTTTTGCTTACCTTTCTCTTTTCTTCTATTTTTTTTTCTTTTTCTTTCTCCCATATTTAATTTTCTCATTGCTGATGCCTTCTTTATTTTTGTCACCAATTTCACTTGACAAAACTCATAAATTCCTACTAATTTTACTATCACAAACTTCATAGATTCTTCTGACCGGAAGGATATGAAAATTATCGAAAAAATTTCTACCTTCACCAAATTAAAATAACCGAAAAATTAACCAAATCAACACCACTAAATTTTGTAATAATATTCACATGTTTCTTCAATGAAAATGATGTATGTAATAATTTATTTACATATCCTACATTCATTTTGTAGTCAAAGTTAAAAAGAGTATAACTTCTTGTGTCATTTATGTTGGTCTTTAAGTTTAGTGTAACTTAATTTTAAGCTTGGTGTAGCTTAAAGAGAGTGAATGAAAAATGGTGGGAAAAGAAATGGAGGGAAGTGAAATTTTGAATTAGTGCACTTTATCTCTCATTGGAAGAAGGAAAAAAAATCTATGTGTATATATAGAGAAGCTCTTCTTCTAGCTCTTAAAGAGTTGAGAAGAAGTCAAGCCTCGCGCCGTCGTCGCTCGCTCGCTCGGCTTCGACTTCGGATTTGGTCAAAGATTGATTGATTAATCTTTTTGGACAAAATTCCTTTCAAATTATTTAATTAATTAACGAAAATTCAAATCCGGAATGACCCGCGACCCAGTCTGATCCGGCCCGTTTTTCTTTCCCGGATTATTTTAAACCCGTTTCTAATTTTTCCGCAATATTCACACCTATTCAAACAACTATCACTGTTCTGAAAGGATTCACACCTGTTCCAACAACTATGGCTGTTCTGAAAGGTCGCAAAACATTTTCAGAAAAACAGTACGAAATTTGTTATAAATATATTCCAGTGTGTTTTACAGCCTTCGAGTGGTTCGTTGTTCATCGACGTTTTTGGTACCAACACTCCGGTGAGTTAAATCGCTCTATCCGGGGAGGATATATTCCAAAACCTCGGGTACTTGAGGGGAATAATTTTCTTAAGGACACAATGTGTATTCAGTGGGCTCGATTTATCCTATACTATTTTTCAGAATTTATTTTGACGTTTTAGTTCTTCTAACATTTTGTTTCTGTATTTTCATAAAATTTACTGCTTTATTTATTTTACAGCAATACATATTACTAACAATATACTAGTGTACATATCTGAGCGATGCGCGAATATCTCAATATGAAAAAGAACGAAGAGAATTAATAAACATAGATATATATATATATATTTCCTACTAAATTTAGCAATCGTGTTACAAAGATTGAACTAAAAACTTTTAAAAATAAATTTCACCTGAGTGTCTCTATAAAATTGATGATAGAGAAGAAGGACAATTAACCTTAAAAATTAAAATTTCTTCATCGATCAAAAAATCAATCAACTCATTTAGCTTTGTTTGTATCTCCGGCGGCTTGCCATTTCTTTCGTTTTTTTTTTTGACTTTATCTATAATGGTTTTAGTTATGTTATCTAATCATAATTCAAAGATATTTTCTCATCTCAAATTCACATAAATCTTATCTTTAGATGTTTATAATATTTTTTTAGTTTTTATAATAAATTATTTCACTTTTACTAATATTTGAATATTCTCCTTTCATATAATATATAGATTATAACTCTATAACCAATGACCATGACCACAACAACAACAAATGCAGTATAATTTTAATATGTGGGGTCTGAAAAGTTAATATGTACGCAGATCTTAACTCTAATAATGCAGTTTGAAAGTTTGTTTTCAATAACAATGACCCATGACCAAATAATTATATTTTAGGTTTGATACTTTTTACGGGCAAACACGGATATGAATGGAGTTACATTAGTGTTGATAACTTTCAATTTAAAATACAAGAGGTTTCAGAATAAGTAATTTTTAATATATAAAGTTTACTTTTTCATATCAAAATAATATAATATATTACTCCTACTCCTATAAATTTAATTTATTTAATTTGATTTTAATGCTAAAAAATTCAAGTATTATTTAAATTTATCAATAATATTTTTGAGATTTATTAAAACACTCTCACATTACCTTTATAATATAGATATTTTATTTAATATCTTCTTTTGCCTCTTGAATTTTTTATAATTTTTAAAGTCATCAAATATTTAATATCTTTATTAAATTCATTTAGTTTATTTTATGTTTTAACTTATCCCAATATATAAAATTAATTTTTTTTTAAAAGGTAACCTAATGTACTAAGTTCCTGCTACGCATAGGGTCCGGGGAAGAGCCGAACCACAAGGGTCTATTGTATGCGGTCTTACCCAACATTTCTGCAAGATGCTATTTCCGCGGCTCGAACCCGTGACCTCCTGGTCACATGGCAACAACTTTACTAGTTACGCCAATGCTCAATATATAAACTTATTGATTTCCTTAAAAAATATAGATATTTCTTTTTAAATTCAAATTCAAAAACAAATTAGAATGTTTAGATGACGATATTATTTAATTTAGCAAATTATTTAATGTTTTCAACAAATACCACATTAATTTTATGCTCGCGCATTACTTTGGAACCATATTTTGGGACTACCACGTTGCTATTATTTAATGTAGCAGATTATTTAAATTATTTTCTATTTTAAATTATTTCTAAATTTGTTGGAGGCTTGTCCTAAAATTTAACACTTGGCATTCTAATATTGTTTGCCTTTCCTATTCTATATACTAGTATTAGTACCCGCACGATGTGCAGATAATATTATAGTACTGCTAAATTCTATAAATTATTGTCCACAACTTCCATTAATAGATGAATTTAGTTTTTCTTTTTCTTGTAATAAAAATTATATTCACTATTTTCTATTGTACTACTCAAATTAATATCTAAATTTATCAATAATATTTTTTAAAATCATCTACTTATTATCTTTATTTTATATTTTAGCTGAATGGAGTATTATATACTCATAGTATGTATTGATAATATCTTCATATTTATCTTTATAATGAGTTAAGATAGGGGTATTGTTTTTATCTTTCAATTCAATTTTTTTTTTGTTCAAAACTTTATTAATTAATATAAGCTAGTTGGTTATATCATTATAAGACTATTGTTATTTCTTTTCATTCAGATTTAAAATAATCTTATTTACTATCTTTTCATTTACATTAAAGAAATTATCTTTTAATTTAAAATTAAATTAAATATTATTATAAATATTATACTAAATTGTTAAATAACTTGTTAGTAGCGTGCCGCGACCCACTTAGCTTAGCCACAATGTAACTATCCCTTTAATATGTATAATATATATACAAATATAGATATAAATCGATATGAACATTGAGTTAACTGATTGGTGAAGAAAATGTTCTATCACAAAAGCAAATTTTTCTTTATTAATCACCGTGCAAGTTGATGCTTTAATGTATATTTTCTCTCTTCTGTTATCACTAATATAATATAAATTTTAATTTCATATTTATTATACTTAAATTAATTGAATTAACGACTTGGGGCACACGACGAAGTGAACACTATTGATCACCTGAGGTAGTTGCAAAAGTTAAGTTTTGATCCAACAATTCGGTATTATGATTATGGTTTCGAACCTAGATTTTTAGTCTTATTTCTTGTAACAAACACGTTTTTGTTTTTTTCTATTGTTTTTGTTGTGAACTCAAATTTCAAAAAACTCGTCCTCATTATTTAGAACAATTCGCCTCGCTCATTGACCTCTCGTTTAAATTGAAATATTTATGTGTTGATTAGCTTTCCTAATTAATCAATCAATCAATTCAAATTTAACTTTCTTTTCATTTAGATTCAAAAGAATCTTATTTACTATCTTTCTATATAAAAGAAATATTCTATCTTTCAATTTAAATTAAATACTATAACAAATATTATCCTAAATTTTCAAGTGACTTTATATTAGCTTGTCACTTGGCTTACCCACAATGCAAACTTTCTTGCTTTAATATATATATATATATATATATATATATATATATAGAAGATAGAAGATTTTGTGCTCAACACTTGAAATATGAGTTATCCTAACATGAAGTACACATGTGTTCAAAGACTAGTAATATAGATAATAACTAAGCTTGTTCAATAATATTATCCTTTAAAATTGAGATATTTTCTTATTTTAATTTCTTTATCTAAATAAATCAAAAATTTTTGAAAAAAAGAACTAACTTGAGGCAAAAAAAAAAAAATTAAATTTACCTAAGATGGTAAATCTGCAGAGGATCAATTCCAAAAATTCACTTAAATCTGTACCAACTGGGTCATAATATATTTTTACCATACAAACAAAATGTAATTTAGGTATCCAAATTACATATCTACCCTAAATTTAGAAAGATATTTATAATTTATCCCTACATTAAATTATATATTAATTTGGAGTACTTATTTAATTCAATTCAATGTACTGTACCTTGTTTATAAGGTCCCACAGTTTGTTCTTATCCAATTCTACTTTGTCCATGTTCAAGTCACATGATCACACCAACAAAACCACCTTAAAATATTCACATTTTCCCTCTATATATTACTCTATCCAATATCTACACACATCACTCATTACTCAAAAATATCAGTATCAGAAAAATGAAGAACACAACAAAAAGTTCCAAGATTAGCCAAAAATCAGGCCAAGATGCAAGAAAGGACAGGAGATCTGCAACTGGAATGAATGGATCACCAAAAAAAGGTGGCCATGGTGGAAAGTTTACTTGGGCTGGTGATGGAAACTACTCAAATGATGAAATAGGTCAGGCCAAGAAAGTGGCTATTGATGCAAATGATCCAAATTTTGATGAACCAGAAGAGAATCAAACTGAGTAATGATTGAGTTTTTTTTTTTTTTTTGTTGCTTTTTGAGATGTAAATATTCAAGAATATGCTAATGTTGTGGTGATCTATGCAGATAGAAGGAAAAATAGGAAAGGATCTGTTATCTGTTTTGTCACCTTGTTTGATAAATAAAGATGCATTTTTCATTCTTCTCAATTTACATAGTATTTGTTTTACTTTCAAGCCTTTTTTGAGATAATATTGAACTTTTTTTTAACTAGACGTCTCAGATCTGAGTTATAGGCAGAGGCGGACCAAGATTTTTTATGCTAAGGACACATTATTTTACGGGGTCCGGTGACCCCTCACCCATACACATAGATTCGCCAATGGTTATAGGAATAAAGTAATCTTCAGTAGAGAGCACCTAAACTTTAAAAAAGATACTTCGGTCCACAAAGTGGAGTATGTATTAACGCAGGGTCCGTAAAATGACTGCACTTCAAGGTGTGAGGTAAGTAGTCTACTCTGCTGCGAGCATTAGTGGCTAATTCTATGACTTAAACCCGTAATCTATAAGTCACGTGAAGACAACTTTATCGTCGCTCTAAAGCTCCTTTTAGAGCGACTAGACTCTTGATATGGGGATTTGGATTGGTCTTTAATAGGGAGCGTTATATCTTTCATGTGTGAATTTGAATTAATCGGGCCAATAGATTTTAGAGTTAGGTCAAATGTGCGAATTTGAATTAGTCGGTTGAACCCGTAACTTGTAAGTCACGTGAAGATAACTTTATCGTTGCTCTCAAGCTTCATTTAGAGCGCCTAAACTCTTGATATGCGGATTTGGATTGGTCTTCCATAGGGAGTGTTATATCCTTCATGTGTGAATTTGAATTAATCGGGCCAATAGGTTTTAGAGTCAGGTCAAATGTGTAAATTTGAATTAGTCGGTTCATGTGTGAATTTGAATTAATCGCGCCAATAAATTTTAGAGTTAGGTCAAATGTGCAAATTTGAATTAGTCGGTTCAATAAGTTCGGAACATGGAATAGTTGAAGGAAAACAATGTGTATTATCATTTTGGTAAAAATTGGATGTAATTATTATAATCATTTGCTATTAAATGTAATTTTATCGCCACTGATTTGAATTTTTCTTATTGAAGATGGTAGTGCAGCAGTGCTATAGGATTGTAATCCTGTAAAATTAGAGAGCCCTCTTCATAATCCATGTAAAAATGAATTCCTAAATACTTGCACTAGCAAAACTAGAGCTAGGAGAAGGGCAGCCCGGTGCACTAAACTCCCGCTATGCGCGGGGTCCGAGGAAGGATCGGATCACAAGAGTCTATTGTACACAGTTTTACCCTGCATTTCTGCAAGAGGCTGTTTCCACTGCTTGAACCCGTGCCCTTCTGTTTACATGACAATAACTTTACCGATTACGCCAAGACTCCCCTTCCAAAATTAGAGTTAATTAGGATCAATTGTCTAATTGAGAATCAGCCCTTAATTTATGTTTAATAATTGATGAAGCCTTGTGCAAAATTCTAGCATTTTATTAGACAATGACAAGTTAAGATTTTTAACTTTTCGTCACTGCTGGAGAAGTGTGTCTGACTTCACAAGATATACAACTAACAACTATGACTCAATTCGAAATAAGTTAGAGTTGGTTATATGAATCATTACTGACTATGTCGTTTCATTTAAGCTATACTCAAACTAACATTATACAGAATGAACTTAAAAAATAAAGAGTACTAGAACTTAACACAATAACATTGTAAACGATACAACAAAGATTCACGTTAGCCGACCACTGAGGGCTAGTGATGCTTGTGTGATGGCACGAGCAACTCGCCAGACTTCATGTTGTACAGAACGCCACGAGTCTGTAGAATTCAGGCTCTTGGCTTTCTCAATAGCATCAGATATACCAGGGAATGAGTTAGATCCATAATCATCGTGCCTTGCTGGTGCATAAATCTGAGTAGAAAAACGCAGTAATTAAATCCAATGTATATGTCATGAGATGGTTAACTATGTTATATCATTTGGTTTCATAGCAAGGTTGAACGACGACTTACCAAATGTTTATACCATGTTCTTGAAGGTAGCCCGTCTTTATCTGTGAATGCTCGTTCTGTCATTATTAGTTTGTCGTTCAACTCTCTCACTGATACCCAACTTCTTTTTCCTTTGAGTGCCTACAAGTCACGTGTTTGTTAAATCCATGCGCACAGTTTAGCTATTACTGTTGAATTGTGTGATCACCTCATTTAAAACATTAAGCTGTTAGAAATATTACACTTGAATTAACTGTATTAGCATGTCAATGTATTACATTGATCTCTAAAGAATACGTAACAAATCTTGTACCTTTACGTCGTCCTCAATTTTAATGGCTGCTTTTCGAAGTTTCTCAATAGAAGCATACAAGGGAACAAGTGAAATGCCATTTTCTGATATTTCAGCTTCCAACTGTTCTGCATTTTTCTGTATCATGAATATTGCTAACATTAGGTTGCATTTTATTAATTGTAGCTAAAAGGACAAGGTAGTAATGCACTTTACTCGTACCTGGAGCTCATACGCGTAAGTTAGGTAATTAAACGGCAAAATTTCATCGTCTGCAAGCCGAAGTGCTAATAAACCCCAAACGCTTGCCACTGTAAAAATATAGTACTCATAAATTAGATTGATTCAGGATGACATCTTAGTTGTGTCATCCACATAGGTGGCAAACAGGCAGATCGGGCCGGATATAGCCGGGTCGGATATAGGCCGACCCATTCATATTTGATACACAACAACAACAAACCTAGTATAATCGCACAAGTGTGGTTTAGGGACGGTAGATAGTATGCAGACCTTACCTCTACCGTGAATATAGAGAGGTTGTTTCCGGTAGACCTTCGACGCGAGGAAAATATGAAAATAGAGCAATAGCAACGAGCAGTAACAAGAGGGCGAAAGAAACAACATGAAGTGATGGAAATCTACAATATTTGATACGAATAAAAAATGGGTTGAATGACAGATAATATGGATAATTTGGGAATATCACACATTTTTGCAACATATGTTACAACAAACAACAAACAAACCCAGTATGTTTCCACCAAGGTGGGGTCTTAGGAGGGTAGTCTGCAGGCAGACCTTACCCTTACCTAAGGGTAGAGAGACTGTTTCCAATAGACCCTCGGCTCAGGAAGGGTATTTGCAACATATGCTAATTTGGGAAAAGGCATAACAAACCTGCTACATGCCTATGAAACATGGGGTCTCCAAATTTCTTCATCCACACAAAGTCATCGTACATTGAGTGGTAGACTGGGTAACCTGCAGTCGAACGATGAATGTACTTAAAACTTGTAGATGGCTCGACAATATGGTGATAGCTCGACTCCTTAAGAGGTGCATTGCTCGAAATTTAGCTGCTATTTCAGGCATTGCATTGTAAATGCTCTTTTATATTTTAGTAGTTCGGTGTACCATTAGCTTGATGCCTATATTTTAAGCAGTTTCTACAATTTCAAATTCTCCCTGTCTCAGCTTACAGAAAGTAACTGAACATGCTTTTTCCACGGAACGAATATATATTTTACCATCACCAAAAGATAGGTCGAGTGCTGGAATGCCAATGTGTTGAACAAATGCCGCGTAATCTGATCCAGCTCCTCCTAATCTCCCGAGCTTCATTAAAAAAGACAATCAGGATTAGTCTGCCTTCTTTTTTCAGAGTTGTATGCTCTTAAATGAACTTAGGTAAGCATTTTACGTTCTAACCTTTACTGTGGTGTCGTTGGCAGAGCCGAGCCACGATTGGTAGATAGTCTGTGAGGAGTTATCAGGATCTTTTACCTTTTAAGGAAGAAGTTAGTTCAAGATGAGTCAGAAGTTACAATACATGTTCAAAATAATCTGCAATTTACTTGCATGTTTTTAGGGTTTGTTTCAAGATAAGATATGGATTGGTGACTAAAATAGGCGTCATGTTATTGTATTAATTTGAACAGTGCGGAGCTAGAATGCGGGATACGGGTTCAGTCGGACCCAGTAGCTTTAGTCCAAACCCTGTATTTGTCTTAAGAAATCCATTAAATACGTACAAATTTTTTAGAAACCAGTAACTTAAACAGACCAGATCCCGAACCCATAAACTTCAAATCCTGGCTCCCTGAGCCTGGTTGAATTTTTTTCTTTTGGGGATAATCAAGAGATACCTGCTGAGCAACTTGTATGATTAGTTCATCAAGCTGTGGGGTTGCAGAGGCTCGAAAATGTCCCGCTTGAACTGCACAATCGACGTTCAAGTATGCAACCACCCTTGAAGCTAGCATTTCCCTATTTTCTTCAACCCATTCTGTTGAACCTATCTGAAACGAGCAACTTGTTAAAATTTGCTTAGTTCCATGTCTGTTGCTGTGACGTGAACGCTTTGTTTTTGAATATAAATATGCTTTTGTGTATCTAAGAGAAGAGGGAGATAGTGACCAGGCCGTACTCCTCAGCATCCCAGTTGCATAACACGATTGTTCTTCGCGGTCTCCACCCTTTTTTCTTCAGCTTTTCTAACCTTTGTGCAATCTGCATTCTCACAAGCAAATCGGGTAATCAGTTATATATGCATATACATATTTGGACGTATGAACGAAATATATCCTTGGCATTTTAAGTAACTAATAGGGTAAGTCTAATTAAGAAATAATACCTCGAGTAGGGTTGCTGTGCCACTATTGGGATCAACAGCTCCAAATGTCCACGCATCGCGATGATTACCTAGTATAACAAACCTGGAAAAAATCTCCACTTAAGCGACACAAACATTTCCTAGCAGATATTTTTGGCCGCGTTTTATAAGTTTTCCTTTGTTTTATGGTAGTATGTTGTTTTCGTTGTGGATGCTTGCACATGAATCAGCTAACTCATCAATCAGTCAATCTACTAAGCCTCAATCCCTTACTAGTTGGGGTCGATTATACGAATTCATTCTATTTATTCATTCTCTCCTGTTCAAACCAATTTCCTTCTAATACTAATAAATATTATGCATTTTCAGGTTGTACAGCAGTCAACTAACTCGTGAAAATTGTAAGTTAGAGGTGTACCGATCAGGTTCTTCTTTCCTTCTATAACTCCAATAACATTTTGAATTGTGCTTATAACTTGTTGTCCCTGCAAAACTTACATCCATTCAACAATACCAAATTGATTTATAAACTAGCACTCATGTTGCTTTCCAAAGGAAGGATAAACCATCCAGTATTAGAAACTCATTGGCCCGACTAATTCGGATTCGTGCTGCATAGGGCCCAGTAAAGGGGGAACCTTTCCCTACTAGGAGTTTCTTCATTCTGAGGACTTGAAACCGAGACCTCTGGTTAAGGCTGGAGGGACTCCATCCGTCCCACCACACCCCTTGTTATATACATAACACAACATATACAAAAACCTTAAGTCTTTCTCATACTTACTTCATAAGAGAGGTTAGCAATTGCAGGTCCTGGACCTACTGTATAAATAGGACTATCTTTTCCTCCTTGCCAATCCACATTTGCTTCTTTTCCACCAATAGCCCTTATGATTGCATCTCCATCAGCCGAAGAAATCGGCAGTGAAGGTATCAACGGTACATTCCCGGAATCATCAATTTCTTCATTTGATAATCTCTCACATTCTCCAGTACTAGGCCAACCTGGTGTAGTAGGATCACCCGTTCCGTCATACACTGATCCCACTTGAACTCCACTCGGGGGCATCCACTTATCATCCGGAAACCATTTTACACCACCATAGTCCTTCTTATCAGTAAAAATTAACACACCAATTGCACCAGCAGCATATGCATTGTGTACAATGTCTCCCCGGTATATCTTCCCGTATCCAGCTAATACAACAGTATTAGATACATTAACTCCCATTTCTCTCAATGTTGCATAGTCCTCCACGCGACCATAATTTGCATATACCACAGGACCATTTGCAGTGCCTGTTGAAACCAAGATAATTAAATCTTCAAATTTATTAAATTGAAATATCTTCAAATTGTAGAATAGAAAAAAGGGCAGCCCGGTGCACAAAGCATCCGGCATTCACGCAGGGTCCGAGGAAAGGCCGCAACCCAAGGGGATGTGATGTAGGCAATCTACCCTCATTCCACAGCTCGAACCCATGACCTATAATACTATTAGCGAACCTAAATAGGACTGCTCGGAGCAGGGTCCGAGGAAGGGCCGCATCCCTAGGGAGTGTGATGTAGACAGCCTACCTTGATTCCCCGACTCGAACCCACGACCTATGATATTATTAGAGAACCTAAATAGAACTTGCTTGGCTCAGAAGCACGTAACAACGTTTCTTAAAGATAGCTGAAGCCTCCTTCACGAGCAAATAGAATAATAATAATAATAGCACTATCTCCAGTATTCAACTAATCCACACAAAAGGTAGCTTCAAGAATATTGCTTTCTCTTCTTGAATCTATTATTTCTCCTTCTAATCAATGTATCTCTCAAATGTTTTTCAATTGAATTGCTTATGATTTCGAAGAAACCATCCCTATTATAGGCTTAAGTACTCTTAAAAAACTTAAAACATCAATAAGCAATTCGGTGCACTAAGCTCTCACTGTACATAGTGTCCGAGGAAGGGCCCGGACCAAAATGGTCTATTGTACGCAGCCTTACCCTGCATTTCTGCAAGAGACTTTCCACGGCTCAAACCTGTGACCTGCTAGTCGCATGGCGGCAACTTTACCAGTTACGCCAATGCTCCCCTTCCTTATAAAACATCAATAAGCAAAATCTATTTATCAAATCCAAGAATGAACAAAAATAATTCCTCAAATTCATTTTCAAGATTCATGAGAAATACAATACACCTAAATATATTTAACTAAAATCCATCATTTCAAATATTTTAAAACGTAGTCTAATATTACCTGATCTTGCATAAGCATGAAAAGTAGGTAAAACTTCACCAACAACATCTGCATATGGATCATTCTCATAAATCTCCTGAGAAAGACTAAACTCTATTGGTTTTTCTGAAGAAGAAGGTGTAAGAATTAAAGACCTTGAGACAGGATAAGTTAAGGCAACATCATAGGATGTTAAATGTGATTTTATGTTATAAGAATTGAGAATTAATAAAACATAAGTTGCTGCTTCAGCATTAGCTTCAGAACCAGCAACATGGGGTCTCTTAGTTAAAAAATAAAGATTGTTTTCTATAGAAGAATTATCAGATAAAGAATCAGATATGAATAAAGAGTGATAGTAGGATTTTGGAGGGGAAGGCAAGAAAACAAAGGAAATTGAAGTGGCTATGGCTATGAAACTGTAAATGGCTAATTTGTACATTAGATTTTTACAAAGATTATAGTTGTGGATTCTTGAATTTTTGTTGAAATGGTGTAAAAGGTGAAGTGAGAAAGAAAGTTTGATCCTTTTGTGGTAGTGGTTTTCAATGTCACAATTGTCCTTTTTGGAGGTTTATTTTTAGGTATGACAATAATTTTAGAATTTAAAAGAGATAGAAATGATTATTGGATCGGAATATTATACTGAGTAAATAGAATAAATGTTTGGTAGGGTTTTTGCGTAAGATAACTAGTGTTAATGTTGTATCTTATTCGCTTTTCAGTGCATTACTTATTTATTAGCCATCGTTTTTACTTTGCATCTTTCTTCCAGATTTTATGTTGTTTCTATTTTTCTTATGATTTTTGTGGTGAAATTAATATTGTCTCCTTTTATCTTTTTATTTTTTTGAGTTGAGGGTCTTTCGTTCGGGTTAAATAGAATAAATATAATTTTTTTTGTATATATAAGATTTTTAAATCCCTTAGTATAAGAGAAGTACTGATTTCAAATCCAATATATGATAATTGTTGTATATTTTTGAATTCTCTTGTTAGAATTACTGATTCCGTCACTGTTTAATAGGTATATCCCCATTTATTTTAGTGAATCAGCTTACACTAGAGTTTTATTTTATTTTTGGTTAATTGATGTTTATCTTTTCAAGGCAGTTTCAGAAGATGTCATAAAGAAATGTTAGGATTCTTGGATGGATATGTATGTGTTTTCATCAAGAGGGGCCAAGGCTTGGGCCTACAAAACGATGTAGAAATTATATATATTTCATGCCCTTTATTCCAAAAGTTTTGTTTTGCTACGAACTAAAAATAATTTAGTAAAATATGAACAAGAAATGTAGATAGCGAGAAGGGAGAGATTTTATTTCTTCTTTAATTGTGTGTTCGTTTTATCTATTACAATGTCTTTATATAGGCATGAAAAATGGAAAAATATGTCATTAAGCATTTGAGAGGAAGATCATAGAGGAAGATAGACATCCACCATAATTTGATTTTTTCAAATAACACTTCCAATTGGATGTCCATAGATAATGTGCCTCGTTAAAACCTTATTAGAAAAAAATCTCAGTGAAGGAAAAAGAGTACACATGTTTAGAAATTCGCTTTTTGGTTCCCTCGTTAAAAACCTTGCAAGGAAAACCCAGTGGGACAAAACCTTGTAAGGAAAAAAGAGTACACCGCGTATTAACTACCCCTGATGAGAGCATCGATTCACTTCATTGAGCCTTCACATCCCAATCTTATACACTAGTTTCTTGAAGGTTGACGTCGGTAGAGATTTGGTGAACAAATCGGCCATATTATCACTTGAACGTATCTGTTGCACATTGATATCACCATTCTTTTGAAGATCATATGTGAAAAATAATTGGTGAAAATGTGCTTTGTCCCATCTTCTTTTATGAATCATCCCTTCAATTGGGCTATGCATGCTGTATTGTCTTCATACAAAATTGTGGGTAGTTTGTCGCACTTTAAACCATATTTGTCTTGAATAAGGTGTATTATAGACCTCAACCATATACATCCTCGACTTGCTTCATGAATAGAAAATATCTCAGCATGAATAGATGAAGTAGACACGATTGATTGCTTAGTCGATCGCCAAGATATTGCAGTGCCTCTACATGTAAACACATAGCGTGTTTGAGATCGAGCCTTGTGTGGGTCAGATAAATACCCAGCATCAGCATAACCAACAAGATCAGTACTGCAACCATTGCCATAAAATAATCCCATATCTGTAGTCCCTTTTAGATACCACAATATGTGTTTAATTCCAACTCCAATGTCTCTTTGTAGGAGCAGAGCTATACTAAAATATTAACTGAAAAAGTTATGTCAGACCTTGTAGTGTTAACAAGATACATTAGTGCACCAGTTGCACTATGATATAGTTCTTCAGAACTAACAAGTTTTTCATTCTTTTCTTGGGAGTGGAATGGGTCCTTATTCACATCAAGTGATCGAACAATCATCGGAGTACTTAATGGATGTGCTCCATCCATGTAAAACCGTTTTAATACCGTTTCTATGTAGGAAGATTGATGAACAAAAGTCTCATTTGCCAAATGTTCAATTTGCAAACCAAGACATAATTTTATCTTTCCAAGATCTTTCATCTTGAATTCCTTTTTTAAACAATCAATTGCCTTTTGGAGTTCTGCAGGAGTTCCAATAAGGTTTATGTCATCAACATATACAGCAAGTACAACAAACACAGATGTTGTTTTCTTTATAAAAACACATGGACAAATGACATCATTTATATAACCTTCCCTTAATAAATGCTCATTAAGGTGGTTAGACCACATTTTTCCTGATTGCTTTAAACCATACAAAGATCTTTGCAATTTGATTGAAAATATTTTCTCGAACTTTGAATTATGTACGTCAAGCATTTTAAATCCCTCGGGAATTTTCATGTATATCTCATTATCAAGTGAGCCGTAAAAGTAGTCTGTAACCACATCCATTAAATGCATGTCAAACTTTTCATATATAGCAAAACTAATGAGATAACAAAATGTTATAGCATCCATAACAGGAGAATACGTCTATTCATAATCGACACTAAGCCTTTATAAAAATCCTTGTGCAACAAGGCGTGCATTATATCTTTGTACCTCATTTTTCTAATTCTTTTTACGTACAAAGACCTATTTATAGCCAACAGGCTTAACACCATTAGGTGTTTGGACTACAAACCCAAAAACTTTACGTTTCGCAAGTGAATCCAACTCAGATTGGATTGCTTCTTGACATTTAGGCCAATCACGTCTTTGTCGACATTCTCCACCGGATTGAGGTTCAAGATCCTCATTATCTTGCAGAATTCTAGATGCAATATTGTGCAAAGACATAATCCACCACTATATTCAATTGATTTAAATCTGTTTTAATATCGATTGAGTTTATTGATAGTTCCTTATTTTCTTGAGTCTCAGTTTCATTGATTTTCTCATGAATCTCAGGTTTGGTAAAATTAATACCCATGAAATAATGAGTGTGCAAATAAAGGTAACTAAACACAAAAGTAGACAATAAACTGTATAAACGTTAAAAACATGACCAACGTTCATAAGGTATATAATAAATAAAATGACGAAATATTGTAGTCATATTAATGAGTTACCATAAATAATATATTATACAATGGTTAAGTAACAAAAAGATTTCCTAATATGCTAAATAAAAAAGGTCAAAGTTATACATGTAACCTCTTAAATGACATCCTTCTTGAAGAAAAGGTTAATGACGCTTTATTAGAACTCAGATTACTAGGCTTACAAACCGATTGCTTGAACAAAGTGCGGCATTGATACTATTGGTACTTTAAATAATTAAGACATATTGACATAAAAAATCCAACGTTTGTTTGGTACTAATTTTTTATGTTAAGTGGAGTAATATAATATTAGCACATAAAAAAAGATGAATATTTCCACGGCCAGTCACGACCACGACCACGAATATGGCCACGACATTTTTCACGCTTAGCATAATGGAATACACCTTATTCATGTCGGACAATAGTGTAGACCCAAAGAGTCGATTATCGTAATTTCTCATGAGCAAGTCATTGTTTCGTTCACAAGGAGAAGAGAAATAAACTCAGAGTACTTTTTGAAACCTTTCTCTCGGTTCTACTGTTACAAGACCATATTGAAGGCATGAAACATTGTGAACGTTTTTTCAAGCATATCATAGTTACTGATACTATCTCCACGGAGTTTGTCACGGCCCAAAACTTTAACCTGTAGTGATGGTGCCTATCAATGGTACTAGGAAAGTCGACCTTTCCAAAATACTCCAATAATTCAATAAAAAAGGTAATGTAAAGCTTTTTCATACCAGAAATTTTCATAAAAACCAAAGTTGAACTCAAAATAACATCATAATGAGCATCTAGATAACCAAACTATTACTACCAGTGTCTAAGTATCAATACAGGACATAAAAAAATATAGAAGGAGAGACAAGGTCCTACGGACGCCGTCAACTACCTCAAAATATTCGGTACTCGATCGCGCTCGAACTCAACGACCTCCGTGATCAAACGCACCTGGATCTGCACATGAAGTGCAGGGTGTAGCATGAGTACAACCAACTCAGCAAGTAACAGAAATAAATAAGAAACTGAGAAACAGTGACGAGCTATACAGTACAGTCCATTTTAGTAATTTTAACATCTAAGAATAGACATGAGTAAATGCCAGTAACATGAGTCAAATCAGTTGCAAGTTTACCAAGTTCAAGTAAGACAAATTACAACAAGTTCCCGGAAGTTCAGAACAGTAGTATGATTCAGCTAAATGCAGTAACAAAGAAGACATATGCAACCTCTCAGGGTACTGACACTCAAGCTCTCGTTAACTCAACACTTGGCTCTCAGTCCGCAATACACACGCTCGATAGGTACATGCGTTCACTAGGGGTGTATAGACTCCGGAGGGGCTCCTACAGCCCAAGCGCTATAATCTCCACGTACAACTCACGTGCTGCACGTACAACTCACGTGTTATAATATCATATCAAGATCCGCACACACAACTCACATGATGCCATATCACGGTGAACTGGGCGAGCCGTCTGAGCATGTATGAATGGACGACCCCTACCGTGCTGGAACTAGCCCCAAGAAGGAACACCGCCAAATCCACCCTGTCCACGAGGACTCTTGGCCTCCCTCTAAACAGGCTCTTGACTGTGAACCATCTCAATTTGATGGGCGATGTCCACAACCTAATCAAAAGAAGCACCAGACATAAGCAATCGCAGCTGAAAAGTGAGGCCATCTATGAACCTCCTGATCCTCTCTCTGTATGTGGGAACCTACCAAATAGCATGTCGGGAAAAATCCGAGAATCGCATCACATACTGCGTCACAGACATATCACCTTTACGAAGCTGCTCAGGTAAGGGGTGCTGCGCTGACCGGCCTACGCCTATCGTAAGCCTCCCACCAACTGAATGCATCCCCAGAGAACTGAAAGGTAGTGAATGAGACCCCACTGGTCTCAAGAATACATGCCCTAAGAAGTATCCTCTGACACTTGTCCAAGAAACCCTGTGCATCCTCTCCATCCGCACCACTAAAAGATGGAGGTTGGAGTATCCCAAACCTCTCCAATCTACACTGCTCATCTTCAAGCATAACAGGAACCACATAGTCCTGAGCAGCTGCAACCGACTGGGCTGGTGGTGCCCCCGATGTATGGAGTCCCCGTACAACCTGCTCCAGTGTGCAGGCAACGGGAGTCTGAGTGCCTCGCCCATCCTGAGAAGTGGATGCAGCCGTCGAGACAGAGACCGGTTGAGCAAGGCCTGTGCACACGGTCAGAGATAAGGCCTCCTTAAGGCCAGGAATCATGATGGGCATAAGTAGTGCCTGAGCTGTTCCCGCTGGTGCATCCACAACTGGGATCTAGTCCTGACCTGGGGAAACTGGTGGATCTGCAGGTACTGCCCCAGCTGTTGTGCGGGATGCACCTCTGCCCTTATCGCGACCTCTACTGCGACCTTGGCCTCTCGAGGCCCTGGATGGTAGTACTGGTGGCTGTCCGTCCTACCTAGTAGTACGAGTCCTCACCATCTGTGACATAATGAAACAACAGAAGTTTAGTCACCAGAATCAATAGATTCGCACGACATGAATTCAAGAATGTGGAATTTTCCTTAGGGTTCCGCAACCTCTCGAAGATAAGTACAAACGTCTCAGTACCGATCCACAAGACTCTACTAAACCCACTCATGACTCGTGAGACCTATGTAACCTAGGCTCTGATACCAACTTGTCATGACCCAAAACCTTAACTTGTCGTGATGGCGCCTATCGATGGTACTAGGCAAGACGACCTTTCCAAAATACTCCAATAATTCAATAATAAAGGTAATATACAGCCTTTTCATACTAGAAATTTTCATAAAAACCAAAGTTGAACTCAAAATAACATCATAATGCGGAAAACTAACCCCAAACATCCGGGTGTCACCAAGTCATGGGCATCTAGATAACCAAACTGTTACTACCAGTGTCTAAGTATCAATACAAGACAAAATGAAATATATAAGGAGAGACAAGATCCTGTGGACACCGTCAGCTACCTCAAAATCTTTGGTACTCGATCGCGCCCGAACTCAAATACCTTCGTGATCAACCACACCTGGATGCAGAGTGTAGCATGAGTACAACCAACTCAGCAAGTAACAGAAATAAATAAGGAACTCAAAAGCAGTGACGAGCTATATAGTACAGTCCATTTAAGTAATTTCAACATCTAAGAATAGACATGAGTAAATGCAAGTAACATGAGTCAAATCAATTGCAAGTTTACCAAGTTCAAGTAAGACAAATTACAAAAAGTTCCCGGAAGTTCAGAACAGTAGTATGATTCAGCTAAATGCAGTAACAAAGAAGACAAATGCAACCTCTCAGGGTACTGACACTCAAGCTCTTGTTAGCTCAACACTCGACTCTCAGCCCTCAATACACACGCTCGATAGGTACCTGCGTTCACTGAGGGTGTACAGACTCCGGAGGGGCTCTACATCCCAAACGCTATAATCTGCACGGACAACTCACGTGCTATAATATCATATCAAGATCCGCACGGATAACTCACGTACTGCCATATCACGGTGAACTGGGCGAGCCATCTGAGCGTGTATGAATGGACGACCCCTACCGTGCTGGAACTATCCCCCCAGAAGGAACACCACCAAATCCACCCTGTCCACGAGGCCTCTTGGCCTCCCTCTAAACACACTCCTGACTGCGAACCATCTCAATCTGATGGGCGATGTCGACAACCCAATCAAAAGTAGCACCATACATTCTCTCTCTGGTCATAAGCAATCGCAGTTGAAAAGTGTGGCCATCTATGAACCTCCTGATCCTCTTTCTGCTTGAGAGAACCAACCAAATAACATGTCGGGCAAACTCCGAGAATCACATCACATACTGAGTCACAAACATATCACCTTGACAAAACTGCTCAGGTAAGGGGTGTTGTGCCGACCGGCCTACGCCTCTCGTAAGCCTCCAACCAACTGAATGCATCCCTAGAGAACTGAAAAGGTAGTGAACGAGACCCCACTGGTCTCAAGAATACCTGATGTACGGAATATCCTCTGAAACCTGTCCAAGAAACCTTGTGCATCCTCTCCCTCCGCACCACTAAAAGATGGAGGCTGGAGTCTCCCAAACCTCTCCAATCTATGATGCTCATCCTCAGGCATAACAGGAACCACATAGTCCTGAGCAGCTGCAACCGGATGGGCTTGTGGTGCCCCCGGTGTTTGGAGTCCCTGTACAACCTGCTCAGGTGTGCGGGCAGCGGGAGTCTAAGTGCCTCGCCCGTCCTGAGAAGTGGTTGCAGCCGTCGAGATAGAAACTTCTTGAGCAAGGCCTATGCACACGGTCATAATCTGAGCTAAGGCCTCCTTAAGGCCAGGAATCACGATGGGAATAAGTAGTGCCTGAGCTGGTCCCACTAGTGCATCCACAACTGGGATCTGGTCCTGACCTGGGGAAACTGGTGGATCTGCAGATACTGCCCTAGCTGCTGTGCGGGCTGCACCTCTGCCCTTATCGCGGCCTCTACCGCGACCTCGGCCTCTCGAGGCCCTGGATGGTGGTACTGGTAGCTATCCGTCCTACCTAGTAGTACGAGTCATCATCATCTGTGAGAGAATGAAACAACATAAGTTTAGTCACCAAAATCAATAGATTCACACGACATGAATTCAAGAATTTCGAATTTTCCTTAGGGTTCCGCAGCCTCTCGAAGATAAGTACAAACGTCTCCGTACTGATCCGCAAGATTCTACTAAACCCACTCATGACTCGTGGCGACGAATTAGTTTCCAACATGGACTTGGTGGCCGGACTATTCCATATCAAAATAGAGGTCGACTAAATCTGTGTGGTTTCGAATATGAATTGGAAAAGTTTGTCTTGAATCTATTATAAGTCTACAAAGTTTGCCTACGTGTGATGCTTCAAGGGAATCGTTTTGATATGAAATGGGAGAATTACATTATTTTATTCAAAATGAATTAGGAGAATTTTAGAATTCAATGGATGAGAATTCTAAGAGCAGAAAGTGGTCACGTGTGATTCCATGAGCAAAAGGAATTAGGAGAATTATATTATTTTATTCAAAACTTGAGGTGTTATTTCTAAGTGATCGCAAATAAGATTTATGGTCCATTCATAAGTTCTTTACCTAATTGGACAGAATAACGTACCTCAAGCTATGTTTGGAAGATACATGCAAGAATAAATCCGTGAAAGCATCTGGAAGTGATAAAATACGAATTGTCTTTATTAATACATTCAAGTCTAGTCCTTTTAAGTTGATATTCCGACGAGTCTAGAACCAGGGGCATTTGTAGGCATATAAATTTTAATGAAATTAAATTCGTAAAATAATTTGAGCTATATTTTAAATTCAAGATATATTAGTTCAAATAAATTTAATAGAATATATAATTAGATTATTTATATAAGTCCAACATATATGGATTAAATAAAGAGAAATTTTCACAAAGCACTATTGTTTAGTGGTTGTCAGCTAGTTGCAGCTACCATTTACTATATTACTTCCTATAGCTATGTTTTCGGGTTTTTAGAGTGTATTCGATGTATTTAAGCTATTGTATTCATGAATACATTAGCATTTCTCGTCGTGAAACATGGGATTACAGCTAGATAGATTATTGTATTCGACTGTATTTGACTGTATTCACGATGTGAAACAGGGGATTACAGCTAGATAAATTATTATATTCGACTGTATTCACGATATGTATTTGTGAATACAGTAATATAAATAATGAAATTCATGGTCTATTCAGCTGTTTTTAAATGGAAAGTGAATCAATTAACATAATAAACTCCTAATATAACTCAACAAACTCAATTATAACACACAACATTTGTATTTCCAGTTATAAAAAAGGTTCTCAACCGAAAAACACCCCAAAAATATAGCAATCTTCAGAGAAATTACATAATTACATTGAATATAGTTAAATACATAAAAATACATTGAATACATGAAGTATAGCAGATCATCTATAGTGCAAAAATATATGAATACATACTACAGATACATTTGAATACATATATACATCTGAATATATAAATTATATTAATTAAAAAAAATATATGAATACATTCATGGAATATAGCGAGATAGTGAATACAATAAAATACATCGAATACAATGAGATACACTGAAATACAATGAAAAAAAGACAATGAATACAATGAAATACATGGAAATACATCGAGATACATTGAAATACACTTCAAAAAATATAACAGAATCTTCAAGTTGCTCATCCCCAAACTCCGCCTTCTTTGATCAAGAACAACCCTAATGTCGTCTCGTCGAGAGGGCCACGATTCTGAATTGAAACGTCATTGTTCCCGTTTCATCACCTTCATAAAAAAAAGTAAAAAACATGAACAACTACATCACGCGAGTTAAATTCTGTGTGAAGTTTGTAATTTTTTTTACCTGGTTCAACAATGGAGACGGAGCTTTCACCCGAGGACGGAGTTTCACATGAATCGGAAGTTACCGTCGAAACAGAAGAAGAAGATCTGGATAACTTATTAACAGCTTGATAAAGCTCCAAAGTGGTGATTTTGGCTTGGTGTGAGAATAAAGAGCAGAAATTCGCCACTGATGGTGGTGGCGGAGAAGCTTTCCAGGAGGAAGAACGATCGACGGAGGAACTGATGAGAGAGAATCCATGAGTTTGTATTCATGGGGAAAACTGGCGTTGAGAGAGAGGGTGGAGAAAAATCTGAAAGAATTAGAGAGAAAAATAATACAAAGCCTATTTTATGGCTTAAGGTTTGGAGGTGATCATAAATAGATATTTGGCTATAAAAATAAAAAGTTAGCTATGGAATATAATTTTTTAAAATGGTATTTATTTAAAATAAATAAGGTATCAACCTTTGCTATAGGAGGTAAAAATAAGTCTTAATCCATTGGGCTAGCCCATTTAATTAGGCTAAATGATGAACCCACTTTATTAAGCACAAGACATCATCTTCCTAGATGTCCAGTTTGGTGCCACGTGTCAAATGACGTGGCATTCCAAGTCAAGTGGAAGAGCCAATATGATCGTGCCACATGTCAAAATGACAAAGCATGCCAAGTCACATTAAAAGGAAAAATGAAATCGCGCCACGTGTGCAAGTGACATGTTCTGGCCAATCAAATACGGCCATGTCACACTTCAACTTGATTGGTCAGAAAGAGTTTGTTCTTATCATAACTCTTCCCTCCCACAACTATAAATAGGGATCTTCATGACTCAGAAAAGACACCATAAGTTATAATAAGAAGCAAGAGAGAGCTCGTGGATCGAACGCCGCAAATTTCTCTACAAGTTTCAAGCTTCAAGCAATCAAGTTCAAGTTCAAAAAATCAATTTCAAGCTCAAGAACGAAGAACAAATCAAGGTTCAAGGAGTACGAGTTCAAATCAAAGTTCGTGCTAGTTGAATTCAAGATCATCGTTCGTGGCAATAACTGCATATTCAAGATCAAGCTCAAAGGTCCTTGAATTTATTTACTACTGAAAATAAGAATCAGAGGATTCATAGAGATTGTATCACTCAAACGCATAAAATAAAATACTACGATTGTTGCAAAATTTTTTCGGTCTTGATTCAATTTTCTTGTGATGACCCAAAGGGTCATCTTATGATTTAAGAGACCATTCGGGGATCATTAGCCTTAAAACATTATTTTTATCCATCTTGATTTGCGTGCGCAGTCCGAGCGTGAATCTGGAAAGCCTTTATGTGAAAATATATGAAATAATAATTTTTGAGAGTTGAAATTAATTTTTAGTTGACTTTGATCAATGTTTTGAGTAAACGGACCCATGCCCGTGTTCCGACGGTTTCGGGAGGTCCGTAGTAAAATATAGGACTTGGGCGTATGTCCGGAATCAAATTCTGAGGTCCCTAGCCCGAACAATGATTTTTTGATGGAAATTGTTAAACTGAATTTTAAGGGAATTAAAGAAATGAATTAAAGTTTTAACTCGTTTGTATCGGGCCCGTATTTTAGTTCCGGAGCCCGGTACAAGTTTAATATAACATATATGTCATGTCTGTGAAATTTGGTAGAAATCGAAGTTTATTTGACGTGATTCGGACGTCCGGTTGAGAAGATAGTGAATTTGAAATGTTCTTGAGGAATTCATGAGTTTTGATGCTAAATCCGTAGTTTTAGGTGTTATTTTAGCGTTTGATCGCACGAGCAAGTTCGTAGGATGTTTTTAGACTCGTGTGCATGTTTGGCTTGGAGCCCTGAGGGCTCGGGTGAGTTTCGGGTAGGCTTCGAGATGTTTTAACTTAGGAAATATGTGGTGTTATAGCTGTTTCTGGTGCACTGGTGCGTTGTTCTTCGCGATCGCGAAGCCTCTTCCGCGATCGCGAAGAGTAAACGGGCTGGGGGTCATTTTGTTCTACACGAACGCGTAACATTGGTCGCGAATGCGAAGCACGTGGGGATTACCCTTCACGAACGCGTCAAGGCTACCGCGAACCTGATGAGTTATGGGCCTAGGGGAGGGGAGTCTTGAATTGTTCTTCGCGAAAGCGACCACTGGTCCGCGAACGCGAGGGTCAACAGGAGAAAAGCTTCGCGAACGCGTATAGTACCTCGCAAACGCATAGGCCTTTGGGCCGTAATGCTGCACGATCACGATAGGCCTCTCGCGAACACGATGAAGGCCCCTTCAGCGAGTTAAAAACAGAACTTAAAACGGGAATATGCCATTCTTTCATATTTTCAAAACCAAGAAGACCTAGAGGCGATTTTCAAGAGACAAGTTCTTCCCCAAAGTGTTGGTAAACGATTTTAAACTATTTTCGCTTGATTACCCATTCATCACTTTTCAATCAAAAACCAAGGGTTTTCATGGTAGAAACAGTGTTTTTAAAGGCGGGGACGTGAGGCGAGGCGTTTTACCTCTGACGAGGCGAGGCGTAAGCCTTGAGACATAGGGCGTAAGTCCCATAGATCTTTAAATTTTACTAATTTCAAGAATGTTAAGATAGTATAAAATAAAGCATAATTTCAAAAATTACATTAAAATCACAAATTCTAACAATAATCTGTTCAAAATATCTATACATTATATTCAACTATGAATAATATGAAAAGTATGAAAATATCATAATATGCAAATTAGCTGCAACGTCGTTACAATTCAAACATCAAAAAGTAACGTATTCGATACGAAATCTTATACGTATCTCTTAAGGAATAATGAATCTTGAAAGAATTTCGATATTATAATTTGATTCTTTTAAAAAAAATACTCCTTTTTATTTAATATGCTTTCCATTTGAAAAAGAATCTATATAAAAACATAATTCCCAATTTAAGTATGATTCTCTTGCATCATTTATTTTTAAGTTTCAACAAGTTAATAAAGTCACAGATAAGTTACCATACAATACCATGATAACTAATTATTTGTAAATAGTTAATCGCTAATACGGACCTATTAAATTAATAAGTATTGTATCTCGTAAGCATGAAAAAAAGAATATTTTGAAAAATAATAATTAAAAAAATTATGGCAGATTTTTAATAAATAAATATTTTTAAATGAAAGATTTATTTAAAATTTACTATCATAGCAGTCTTAGTGGATAACGTGCAATAATTTTTATTTTAATTATGACATAAAATACTCTCCACTTAATGATTTATAATAAAGAAAAAAGTAATTTTGAATAGTTATCAATTTATTAATAATTTTGTGGATTTATAAGGTTAGTTACACACAATTGCATAAAGGTCTATTAGGCGAGCCCAGTACGCTGGACGTTGGGCGTGTCCGAGACGTAAGCCCTGACGACCGAGACGTAAGTCTCACAGAACTAAGCCCCACACATAAGCCCGCGTTTTACGAGTGCTCCACCCTAGGGCGAGCCCCGAGCGAGTCCCAATTCTGCCTTTTAAAACAGAGGGTAGAAATTGGGGGTTTGGGTAGAATTAGGGAATTTTGCATAATTGGAATTTAGACCTCGAATTGGAGTCGGATTTTGAAACTAACCACATATTCGGGCTCAGGGGTGAACGGGTAAACAAAATTTGGTCCGCACCCCGAGTTTGGACCAAGCGGGCCCGAGTCGATTTTTACCTTTATTCGAAAAAACTTAAGAAAACCATGATTTTGCATTAAGTTAATTCCTTCAACAATAATTAATGATATTGAACTAATTATGATTAGATACGAGTGGGTTGGAGGTGAATTCTAAAGGAAAAGAAGTACTTGAGCAGTGAGTGGCCTGCGGGAACGAGGTAAGTGTTGTGTCTCACCTTAGCTTGAGGGAATAAGTATTCTGTGGCTACTTGCGAGTTGTTTTGTTGTTAAATACGATGTATAGGTGAGGTGACGAGTACCTATACGTTATGGTTGAGTCATAACATGCAAGTGAAAATTCATTCTTGTTATTATTGTAGTCTTAAAGCCTATTAATTATGTTTATTGTTACTTTGAAATACTAGAAAGAATTGTATCCGGTTCCACCGAAATAGATAATATTGTGTATATTGAATTGAGGTTGAAATGTTAAATTGTGAAAGTAAATAGGATAAAACATTGGTTTCTTGTGAATTTCCTCTTTATCTATTGTTAATGATTATGTGAAATGGTATGGAAGAGTGTAAAGCACGAAGAATGATGCCGTGCATAAATTACTATTATTGTGAGGAAGAGTGTAAAGCACGAAGGGTGATGCCATACATTTTTATTTATAATCTGTTAAGGTTGAGAGTAAAATCACGAAGGGTGATGCCGTGCATTTTATTTATTATTTGGTGAGGCTGAAAGTAAAAGCACGAAGGGTGATGCCGTGCAAATTTTCTTTCTATTTGAATTGCTTAAATTGTTTGTTGATAATTGTATATTTCTGTCTTTTCGTTTCTTATATGTGAATTCCCCAATACATGTCCCCTTCCCATTATATGTTATTTTTAAATTCTTTATTTGCTGTTGTTTCTATTAACATGATTATCATGTCCAGGTTTTTATGTGGTGTCTTGTCATAGCCTCGGCACTTTTTACTTCGCCGAGGTTAGGTTCGACACTTATCAGTATATGGGGTCGGTTGTACTGATACTGCACTCTGCACTTCTTGTGCAGTTCTAGGTTCATGTCCGAGTTGAGTTGGAGTAGTAGCTGAGACATTCGCACGGAGACACGAGGTAGATCTGCTGACGTCCGCAGATTCCTGGAGTCTTCTCCTTATTATTCATTTACTGCTTTATTTAATTCAAAACAGTCATATATTTTCTTTGAGCCAAATACTTGTAGTGAATTCTTAGTAGTTCGTGAATTGTGACTCCAAACCCTGGGTGGCTAGATATTAGCATTAGTTTCGTGGTATCGCTTCATTTTTTCGTACATTATTTTTGGTATCATTTATCGGATATCATTAGACTTCTCATATGCTTTTAATTGTTTTAAATTTCGAAAACCTCTAATGTTGGCTTGCCTAGCAACTACAAAGTACAGTGTTAGGCGCCATCATGGTCCGACGGTATGAATTCGGGTCGTGACATTTCTTGACGCATTTTATTGTCTACACCATTTTTTAGTGGATAATATGAGTAATTAACTGATTTCTTTTAACCATTTTGCTACCCATAGATTTGCATATATACTATCCTCATGCAAACTTCATTTGTGAGATTATACTCGATTTGTTATTATTGTTGTTGTACTTGTGAAGACTGTTACATCCGCCAATGTTTTGGGGACATCTATAAACAAAAACATAGCTATTGTACTTTATATGTAACAATATTTGCACCTTGATTTCTTAGATTGAGAGGCCTTACTTTGTTATTTATAAGTTATAACAATTAAATACTAATATAACTTTGTATAAAGGAATCAAATCAAAAGTTTCTTATTCAATAAGAGTTAATTAAAAGGAAATCAGGTTATTTATAGCTAAATGAGAAAAATATATAATGAAATTTAATAAAATATTTTATTTATTTTTCCAACTTTAGGAAATCAATCAATATTGGGCTTGAGATGTTTCCTTGTGTTGGGCTTGGCTCATAAGAGTTGGGAAGATCTGATATTATCCAAAGTATGCTTATTTATCAAAGTTCATATTCCCTTTTTGGTTCCATTTGATCTTTGCCAGTTTTGCCTCATTTTGTGATAATAATTTGGCATGGTAAATTGGGCACTTGTCTCATTGTTTACACAAATCATATTAATTTATTACGACTTAGTGATAAATTAAGGGAATAATATGTATTGATATTAAATAATTTAATGATAACAATGTAGATAAAGACATCATACATTTTGTTATACCCGATCTTACTTTGCACCTTCTTATCATTCTACAGCCTTTGAGGTCTTGCCGATATCGACTTTTGAGGATTAATATTTGTTCTCCTACCTCCCTAGCCACACGGCCACCACTTCTAACTTATCATTGTTGCCTAAGTTCAACATCAGGCCTAGATGATTTATGTCCTGCACCGGACCTTGCACTCAGAAATGTATATGATCCACTCGTAATATTAACCCTCACTATACTTTTTTGGGTTATTATCGTCTATCATTATCTTTTGCCTTTGTATTTTTTTCCCTATGTTTCCATCCTTAAGTTCACACTTGGAACACTCTTACATTCAAGGTGACGACAAGCTATGGTTGACGAAATATCTACTATACATGCGCGAGTGGTACTTATCATTAAGTTTACTATGTGTCATACTAAAGTCACAATACTATTTTTTGTAAGTAGTAAAATCATTAAGATAATTTGCTGTAACGCTAAAGTTACGAGACTAGTTTTTTTTAAACAATAAAGTCATTCAAGTAACCGTTTGTAATACTAAAGTCACAAAATTAATTTTTGTTACAAGAAAGTCATTAATCTATGTATTTGTAACGACCCGACCGGTCGTTCTGTGAGATTAACTCTGTTTTCCCTGTTTCTGCTTTATTGTGTGTTGTTCAACTCTTTTATGTTGTGTTAGGTTGACTGGTTCGGGCTCGGAGTGGTTGTGCATAGAAATGAGACACTTAGTCTCTTAAGTTGGCTTTATAGTTAGAAAAGTTAACCGGAAGTTGACTTATACGTAAATGACCTCGAAATGTGGACTTTATGACCCGTATAGCTTCATTGGGTGATTTGGTACTTAGGAGTGTGTTCGGAATTCTGAGGTCCGAAGTAGAATTAGGCTTGAATTGGCGAAATTGAGTTTTTGGCGATTTCCGACTGGCAGTGAAAAATTAGCTATCAGAGTCGGATTAGAATTCCGTAAGTTAGAAGAGGTTCGTAATATCATTTTGGGTGTGTGTGCAAATTTTCAGGTCATTCAGACGAGGTATTGATAGTTTCGGCATCGTTGGTGACTTTCGGAAGTTTAGAAATCCTTAGGCTTGAATCATGAGCTGATTTGGTGTTTTGATGTCATTTCGGTGTTCCGAGGGTTCGACTAAGTTCGGGTGATCATATGTGACTTGCGGGTATCATTAGTTGGGGCCCCGCAGGGCTCGGAATGATTTCGGATGGTCACCAGGAGCTAAAAGTTTGGAAAATGCAGCAAATTGGTTGCTGGTGCAGGCCTTCTGGTGTGGCCGTACCTGTGGACGGGGAGCCGCAGGTGCGAAGGCGCAGGTGCGGACTACCATGCGCAGATTCGGAAAATGGAAGGATGGCTTGAGGGCAGATGTGCGAATTTTTGGTCGCAGCTGTGAGCCCGCATGTGCGGATTATGGACCGCAGATGCGGAAGTCGGGGTCTAGGTCATTATCGAAGGTACGCACCCGGGACCGCAGGTGCGAGTCCGCAGGTGCGAGCCCATTGACCGCAGGTGCGGAACCCCTGGGCAAAGTATATATATTTCCAGCCTTCACGAATTCTCTTATTTCCACCATTTTTTAAGACGGGTTTGGAGCTCCTTGAACGATTTGAAGAGGGAACTCAAAGGAACTTCGTGGAGGTAAGATTTTTGGACCTAAAACTCATTTATATGTGATTATTGGACTGATTTAGGGTGAAATCTATGGAAAAATCAGTGAATAAATTGGAGGTTAGGGCTTGGAAAACTTGAGACTTTAATTGAGGAATTGGAGGGTCATTTGTGGTTGGATTTTGATGTATTTTATATGGGTAAACTCGTGGAAGGATAATGATTCCAGTTTTGTGATTTTTATCGAATTCCGAGACGTGTCCGGGGGTCGAGTTTGGCCAACTTCGGGATTTGTGCCTAATTGTTGTAATTTTCGAATGGGTTTCGTCTCCCTAGCATATTTTGATGTTATTAATCTGGTTTTTGGTAGATTTGGAGCAATTAGGAGCCGATTCGAGAGGCAAGATCATCGTAGAGTAGTTTTCGGGCCGGTTTGAGGTAAGTAATGACTGTAAATCTTGTCCTGAGGGTATGAAATCCCGGACTTCACATTGTATCACTATTTTGGAGTGGCGCACATGCTAGATGACGAGTGTGTGGCGTACACTATTGGGGGATCGTGACTTGGTCCGTCCCGTAGCAACTCATAAGTTGCGTATTTGATTACAAATCACATGATATTTTATGTTTTAAAGTATTATTACTATGTTTTGGGCTGAATGCCGTATTTGGGCTTCGTGCCATGTGTTTAGACCCCTTGCGGGCTTTTTACTGCTATTCCTCACTGTGTTGATTTATGATTTACACTCAGTCATATTATGCTTAACAGATTTCGGACTCAATCTCATATACACTATTTTTGATGCATAAAATGATATTTTTGGTCGAATACCCCGTTTGTTTACTGATAGTCCGAGTGGCTTTTGGGGAGGTTCTGACTGAGTGAAGCCGAGAACCTATGTTGTGAGGAGTATATATGGATTGGGCTGCATGCCACAGCAATGTGTGTGTGTGTGTGTGTGTGTGTGTATATATATATGGATCGGGCTGCACGCCGCAACGAGATATGTTGGATCGGGCTGCACGCGCATCGAGATATATGGATCGGGCTGCACGCCGCAATGATATTGGGTCGGGCGTCATGCCACACCGATATAGCGATTGGACTGTAGGAGCCCCTCCGGAGTCTGTACACCCCTAGTGAGCACAGGTACCTATTGAGTGCGAGTGCCGAGTGATGAGTAACTGGGAGGCATGAGTGGCTGTGAGGTTGCCCGATGGGCCGATTATGAGTGAATGTGAGGTATGCCGAGGGACTGATTCTGAGTGATGTTATGCCGGCGGGGCGATTTATTATTCATGTTTTTGCCCGGGTGGCTACTTATGATTCATTTCATTTTACACTAAACGTCTTTGACATTTTTCTTAAATTGTTGGAAATTACACTTTTCAAAGGATTTTTACTGAAATAAGCGTGATGATTTAACGTATACTCTGTTGGAAAGAAAGACTGTGCTTATTGTGAATTAATGATTTGACTTTATGTGTTTCTTACTGCTCAGATCTGATTTATTTTCATTACTATTGAGTTGGCGTACTCATATTGCTCCCTGCACCTTGTGTGCAGATCCGGGTGCTAGGGCAACGTGAGTTGTCTATCTGTTCCATAGACTTCTCGGAGATTTTGCGAGGTAGCTGCACACGTCCTCAACCCTGCTCTCTCCTGCTTACTATTATAGATTTCATTTCTCAGACTTGTATATTTCTGTAGATGCTCATGACCAGTGACTCCGGGATCTTGGGGTTGTATTTTAACCATATGGTGTAGCTTTGTCTGTTTAAAAAGTAATTTAAATGAAACCTTTACGGGTTATCTGTTTAGAAATGATATAAATGTAAGATTCTTTACGTTGGGCGTTAATTTGGCTGGCCTAATTCCACGATAGGCGCTATTGCGACTAGTTTAGATTTGGGGTCGTGACAAGTTGGTATCAGAGCCTAGGTTTCATAGGACTCACTGGTCAAGAGCAGGTTTAGTAGAGTCTTGCGGATCGGTACGAAGACGTCTGTACTTATCTTCAAGAGGCTGTAGAACCCTTAGGAAAAATCTCAGTTTCTTGAATTCTTGTCGTGCGTATCCACTTATTCGACCAAAAGCGTAACTCTTGAAATTCCTTTCATGTATTCGAATGCGCACGTGAGCGCTCGGTATCAGCTGTCCATCGACGGCTTGTGATTTCCATGTGTTAGATGTGATTTTTAGCAGATTGATAATGGGCTAGTCTAGAGGACTTGAGGCCGGATTTTGTCTGTGGCTTGAGTGCTGGGATTGTGTTTGTGTGAGTACGTGCATTTTGGGACTTATATGTCCGTTTGTGTCCTTATTGATGGGACTTTGTGACTAGATGACTACATGGTGAGTGTGTTTTAATGGTTAGATGTGTTCATGTTGTTTGATTGTGACAAAATGAATTTGCGGGAGATGTAGTAAGAACCATTGAGTATTTGACTTCTGTCTTAAGTTAGAATATGGCCTCGAGTTGTGAGTGTATTGAAGAACCTCTCGTGTAGTTAAGTTGTGGAGTGAAGTGGATTTTCCTGTTGTGTTCTAAGTTCCTGGTGATGTCTTTTGAGCCGACCAATGTCCCAACAGCGTTCATGTATTTGATTAACGGTGTATTCAGCCGTGTTATAACTCTTTTGTTATTGTATTCATTGATGGCATCCCGACGTACTCACGTAGCTAGGGGTAGCATACTCAACATTTGAGGATGGTATTATAAGGATTCGGGGAGGAGAAGCTCTATGGAAAGTTCTCCAAGTTTGAATTTTGGCTCAGTTCAGTAGCATTCTTGGGACACGTGGTGTCTAGTGAAGGTATCCATGTGGTCAGACGAGTGTGGGGCAGAACTTCCAGAAGCTCAAGATTTCTTTGACCACAGCTCCAATGTTAGTTATTCCATCGACTTCAGGTTCTTATACCGCGTATCTTGATACCTCGAGGATAGGCATTGGTTGTGTTTAATGTAGAAGGGTGTAGTGATTGCGTGATAGTTATGATTTTTGGAAGGGTATAAAGATGATATCAGTTGAGGCTAAACATGCATGGTTATCTCTCGCGGGGTGTTCTGAGGTTGTGTGACCCTTAGGTGGTTTTGTAGCAAGTCTTCTTTTATCAGTAATTGATATATGTTGCAATTTGAGTTAGGTCGCTTTTGAGAGTTGGCATTAACTGTTACAATGATGAATCCGAGATTTGCATACGCTCTGGGATATAAGATGGTTTGTGTCATATGAGCTTATGAAGGATTTAGTTGGATCTCACTGCAGTATGGTGGCAGTGATAGCATATGGGCATTGTGAGTTATTATTTGTCTTGATCGTTGGCTTTGAGCCAAGTGGGGGAGTGTGTTAATGATAAGTTGATTGCACGATTATGTGTTGTGTTGGTTTCGGCTCGAGGTATATTGGTGGATCAGTTATGACCTGTAGAGGTGGAGTCTAGGAATGACTCGAGTAATGGAAATGCTTCGATACAGGTTGTAATGTGGTAGATAGGTTATTAATGATTGAGTTGTAATTGTAAAAGGTGTACTATGTGGAGTGTATGAAATTGTTTGTTGCTTCAAGTGTGTGGATTACTTTCCTAGTATGTTGTTGTGCAAACAGGGTCAGGCCCTTCTGTCTCCTTGATCAGTGTAATCGAGATTTGTGTAGAGTGGATCTGATGGATTCAAGGTTATACGTAACAATTGGGAATCTTTAAGGTGTGCGTTTGGCAAGAACTGAAATTTACGTTTAGAGGGTGTCAGGACTTGTGGCATTTCTACAGTATTCTGGATTCTACCTATCAATATCAAGAACGTGAAAGGTAATGGCTTTAGATTCGCAAGAAGTCTCTCCAGGGTAAGTATTTTGAATATGGCACTTTTTGGACATATGTGAGAGAGTATTCAGCGACTTGTGAGCCTTAGACGGTACGATCTTATGCTTGGGTCTCGTGTGGTGAGTCTAGGTTGAGAATTGCGGTATTATGGCAATGAGAAGTATCAATTCAAAGGTAAGTCAGAAGGAACTTGGATAAATAGGACAACTTTGTAGTAGGTCGGATCGTCCTGGTAAGGGTTATGATTAGTTCTTTGGGTGTTCACAAGGCAATGAGTTTTTACAGGTGTTTCTTAGCAATGCTCTTGGGTTTTGGCGACCTGCGTATCTTGGCGGAGTTAGAAGGATTCAGTCCTGACGGTTGGTGTTGTACAAATGGGATTCAGATAGTTCCTGATGGTTTCTACCATGGTTAGAGATGTATATTTTCTAATAGCGTGAGGTGCATGCGATGCATAGTGATTTTACTTCTAAATGGGATCAAGTGGAAAGTTCTTGGTTAGTTGGGTACGTAGTTTCTTGTGGCTCGGAAGAGATCATGAAGTTCTCATATTTATCATAGGATGGAATGGCGTATGCGTTATGTTGTGTAGAGTTGAGATTTGCATATGTGAGGTCACGGTTCAGTTTTGGAAGGAAGGTAAAAAATAATAATCTTAGGCAACATTGGCAGTTTTAGATGACTAGGTAGATGATATCACTATTGGGTGGCTTGATGAGGGTATACATTCAGAAAGGGAAAGGTGTGGAGTTAAGGGTGCTTTATTGGTATTGCGACGCTCTCTTGTCGGATCGACTACTGATATTCAAGGTTGCTTGGTGACACGGAAGAATTATAGGGGTATCCCTCGTGGAATGATTGAGTATTAGGGATGTGTTATATATTCGAGAGGCGGAGTTGGGATCAGATATGGTAATTTGTGCGCTTCATGGACTTCGAGACTGAGAATTCTCATAAACAGATTATTTTGTGGTTGTGGACTGTGAGGATGCGAGCAAAGCTAGTCAGATGTTAGTAAATGCCATGATCCAGTCATTGTGAACCTTCAGAGAGTTACCTATCTGTTGTGAGTGACCAGAATTGATTTAGGGATTATTAGTAGGCCCAGTATGGGTGTGTGTTCTGCACCTGGTCGGTATTGTTGACTCCGAATTGCTATTGTTGAGGGATGTACCATTCGATTGTCATTGGATTTACTCGTGTTCTGGAGTGATCTATGAGTTACCCTTCGGTGTTGCTAGGAGTTGTGATTGTTGGTTATAGGCACATAGGGTGTGAATCTATTTGGGATTCATAGCGGGATTTGAGTAAGGTAAGTAATTGGGTATTGCGGGATTGAGACGTAATGGTTATGTTCTTTCGGGTTCGTGTGGCATGGTATCTTCCAATTTCCCCGTGGTTATGGAAATGCACTTTGAGTACTTGATGTCGAATTGCGCATGGTTATTGATTTTGAGCAAGGTGGCTTGAAGTATTTCATGTGGTCCAGCGTTGGATGGGATCATGCATTGTAGCGGAGTTATGCAGAGGTATGATCCTTGGTGTCAGATTCGTGTATTTTGATTTTACAATGTGTGCCAGGATTTTAGCATGGTGTTGTGGTGGTAATTGTTAATGGCAGGATAGTCCTCTCGTGGGATGTTGCTATTGAGTGCACGAGTTGCACAGGTTATGGATTTGAATTGTATTGATGTGTCATGTCATCACAATGGTCGTGTTGGATGAGAAGAGGTCATTGGACCTAGGATGAATATTGTCAGAATTGACTGCAGCATAGTTGGGTGGATAATATCGGGAGTCGGCTTAGAAATCTGCTATAATTTCTGTCGGGGAAGGGGGAGCTTCATGTCTGACTGATCGGACGAATGGTTACTAGTTTCTACGTATTGTTTCATCATCAACAGTATATCAAAGTGTTAGAGCGAGGCATTGCTTGATAAGAGGTTATGTACCCGTATTGGGTTGTTTTGAGCAGCTATTGTGATTAGGAGTTATCGCTATGAGTGTTTGAGTCATGCGATATATTATTTGATTACATCCTTGGGTTACAGATATGGCTTGATACAGCGTGTTCAGACTTATTCAGTTTACAGTTGTGGGATTTTGATCTTGTAAATTATTTCAAAAGTGGAAATTTAGTTCTTAGGTTTATGAGTCAGATTGGATTTCGAAATTTCAACTATGTTGTGATTGGACCTATATGGGATAGGGTGACGTGGGATCACCCCCGGGTATGTGCATGGTAGGTTACACGGTAATTTTGGTGGTTTTGAACAACTCTGGGCACGTCCGAGGACGAACATATGTTTAAGTGGGGGAGAATGTAATGACCCGACCGGTCGTTCCGTGAGATTAGCCCTGTTTTCCCGGTTTCTGCTTTATTGTGTGTTGTTCAAATCTTTTATGTTGTATTATGTTGACTGGTTCGGGCTCGGAGTGGTTGTGGAGAGAAATGAGACACTTAGTCTCTTAAGTTGGCTTTATAGTTAGAAAAGTCAACTGGAAGTTGACTTATACGTAAATGACCTCGAAATGTGAACTTTATGGCTCAGATAGCTTCATTGGGTGATTTGGGACTTAGGAGTGTATTCAAAATATTATTCTTAGGTCCGGAGTAGGATTAGGCTTGAATTGGCGAAATTGAGTTTTTGGCGATTTCCGGTTGGCAGTGGAAAATTAGCTATCGGGGTCGGCTTGGAAATCCGGAAGTTGGGACAGGTGTTTAACCAAAGAATGAGATTCTCTGCCAAAGCTATTTTAAGAAGAACTCGGGTTTCTGATAACCAAAAGAATATGGAAATAATTGTAAGTAAATTCGTAAATAGAAAGCAGTAATGATGCGTAAAAAGTAAGTATATTTCAATAGTGGATCGAACGTGTCCTTACAAGTTATATTTTACTCCCTTTTATGGGGAATTTCTTAATATAACGTCTACTCTTTTCAGTGATTGAGCATTAATGGCTAAATAATGGCATTAATGTAACGTTACAATGATTAATCGTAGCTGTTGCGTGAAGATTTATTAGCGTTTAGCTCATTAATTGAAGATCTCCGAATCTGCCCTCTATTCTGCCTTGATTCATTCTGACCGTGTCTCTTCATCTCCTCAATCTGGTTGAGATTCCTGTATCTGATTACCTTGTGGGTATGCTGTTCTGTTCCTCTTTGTCTCGTACCTCTTCATAAAGTCTCGTCCAGTTGTCCTGTCTTCATTGCTCCACATGGATCGCTGAGTCATCATAATTAGTACACGTGTGAAGCTTATTTTTACCAATACAGATAGTCCCCCCACTTACCATTTATTTATCGATTTAATATTTTGTAAGTGGATATTCATTTATGGCGGGAATATTTTGCCGCCGCTTCACTCGTACCATTGTATCCGTCTTTGAATGTTTGCGTCGCTTGTCACTTCTATTTAATGCCCGTGCCACATGGCATCCCTAGATTGGTTCTGCAATTATTCAGCGCCTTTTAGGGCTTTTTGCGGTTGCATCAGTCACGAAGTGACAACTTCAATTATTACTTTCACATCATTGTTTTTCCATTTTTTGACGGTCGCCTTCGAGTATAAATACCCCTTTTCCTTTATTTACTTTCATGAAAAATTTATAACCTTCTTTCTTTATTTGTAAATTCTTCATCTTCGTAAATATGTCTTCTTCAAACCAACAATCTAGAAAGGTCATCATTGTAGATGAATTGTCGCCCTCTCCTGCTCCAACACGGAATAGGAGGGGCGATAGGCTTAGGAGCTTAAGTTCTACTCCTTCCAGGGGTTCTTCTTCTTATTCTTCTACCCCGCCATCTTCTAGGTCTAATATTCCTTCGTCTTCTTCGAGGGTTAGGGATTCTAGATCTTCATCAAAGAGTAGAAAACATAATGAACAACTTCGTGAGCCGAGAGTCGATGAGATTGTTCCCGCGGAGTTTTCTTTTGCCAAGGATAGTCAGGCTATGAGTGAGAAACTTTCTTCAATGTCATCGCATGACAGTGCTGACCCCAACTGAGAAGTCTAAGCTAGAAATCCACAACTCCTTGACTTGGATGAAGGAGATTGTGCACTCGTCCTTAAAGGTAAAACTTACTTTTCCTTCATATATATATTTATATATTCTTACCGTATCTAATTTATCTCTTTATGTAGATCAACCTTATAGGCACAGAGTTAATGAAGAGAATCGTTCAAGTGGAGCAATCAGCGAATGGCTTCCAAACCGAGGCTGACAATTGGAAGGATCAGTACAAGAATTTACAGCTTGACATGGAGGCAATGGAGGAGGAAAAGTGTACCTTGGAGCAGCAAGTGAGAGTTATTGCAGCAAAAATGGCCATTGAGAAGGCGTCTTCGAACCAGGCAGGTAAGGACAAACACGTCTTGGAGTCTTCATTTGCGGAGCAGCTTTCCCGTGCCACAGAAGAGATTAGGAGCCTGAAGGCTTTGTTGGACCAGAAGGAGGTGTACTCTGGTGAACTTGTACAATTTCTCACCCAAACCCAAGAAGACTTCCGTAACTCTTCAGAGAAGGTCCAGTTTCTAGAAAGATCCCTTGCTACTTTACAGGCCTCTCATGATGCTGCCGTGGCTGAAAGAGATGAGTTAAGAGCTGAAGTTGAACAATGGGAGAAGGACTACGAGGCACTTGAAGACAAAGCAGTTGTCGATGTTAGCTGGTCTTATTTGAATGCCCGTCTTGACACATTGACGGAAATGGGCCAAGAGGGTTTTGACTTGGAGGCCGAAATTGCTAAAACTAGAGAGACGATTGAGAAGTCTCAGCAAAGTTAGAATTTCTCTTCACCTGAAGCCGAGGTCACTGCGGCTCTTGTCTCGCCATCTCAAGTCGTTCATCCTGCCAGCAAAGACAATCCCCCCATCTAGAAAAGATTTTATGGAACTTGGTTCTCCCTTTTTTTTATTTGCAACAATTGGTGGTTAATCCCAGTTCCATTGGGGCTAAAGTTTGATCCTTTGTAAGTCCCCAACTGACAACTTAGGGGCAACCTATGTATAAACAAAGCCGTCATAGACTAAGTTAATACTTAGTTTTTTTGCTTAATTTATCAATATTAATATTAGCATGACTTTTGATTTCTTTGAGTTTTTTGTTTCACTCTTAAGTCTTTGCATGCTTTCTTTTTGAGGTTTTTGGTTTACCTCTTAGTTTTTGACTTTGATGCTTTGATTTGTCGTATCTTTTCGTAATAGACATGATTTATAAAAAGAGGGCCCCTTTTTGATCGACACTTAATGAAGAAGACGTCTCAACTTCATAATGGTGTAAATGTACAAAAGAGAGATAGGAATTTCACATGTTTTTCTTTGACAATGTTTTGAAAAAAGTCTTTGTATTATTTTGAACTTTCCTAATATTTTACATGTGTTTGTGTGTCGTCCATAACTCTTTTGTAACTGTTTTTCTTACAACAGATTTGGTATAAACTTGTACTCAAAACTGTTTTTCTTTTGCAATAGCTTTTTCGAATTAATACAAGGGTATAACTGTTTTCATTTATAACAATTTTTTGAATAAATACAAGGGAATGGATTTTTCCCATAATTATTTTTGTTTACCACAGTTTTTGAATAAATACAAGGATAATACTTTTTTAATCCGTAATTGCTTTCATTTATAACAGTTTTTGAATAAGTACAAGGATGTTGTCTCATCCGTAATGTCACGACCCGAAATCCCACCCTTCAGTCCGTGACTGCGTCTAACATTGAACCCGCTAGACAAGCCAACATGCACAAGTAATCTAACTTTTTCAACCCAATTCGACAGTAGTAAAGAAAATACCTTTAACAATCCTAACATAAATAACGAAACACTTTAGAATTTTAACAACGGAAATGTAATAGAAATTCAAAAATGCGAAGTGGAATAGTAAAATACATAACGTCGCATAAGCCCAAAACCGGGGTGTCACAACTCATGAACTATCTAAACAGAGTGCTAAATACATAGTCTGAAAAGAAATACACCATTGTCTTGAAACGGGGGGAAAAGATAAGAAAATAAGAAATTCAAAGGTAGGAGAGACACCAAGGCCCACGAACGCCAGCGGGTATACCTTGAAGCTCTGGTGGACTGAAGGTGACTCCCTCAATGCGGTCCACTGGGTCCCGATGTGGGGTCTGCACAACATTAAGAAGTGCAGTGTAGCATCAGTACAACCGACCCCATGTATTGAGTAAGTGCCGAGCCTAACCTCGGCCGAAGTAGTGACGAGGCTAGACTTGACAATAACGATAACCTGTCCTATTCTACCGCAGGTAACATGGATAATACAAGGCAGAGATAAACAGACAAGTAAGGGATACGGGAGCAGTAAAGGGGAACAAGTGAAATGTAGCAGTTCAATTGACATATAGAAGTAAACAAGGGAGGCAATTTAACACAATAGCTAACGAAACAAGTATAAATACCAGAAATGTAAATAATGGCACGACATCACCCTTCGTGCTTTACACTCTTCCTCACTATGCAATGTAATCAATTATCATGGCACGACATCACCCTTCGTGCTTACACTCTTCCTTACAAAACAATGACAGATATAATGGCAAGGAGTACAACATAGTGGAAATACATCTCAATATCACCCGGCAAGGGGAAAACATCAATCAATATCACAACAATTGCCCGGCAAGGATCTCAGCTATAACCAATCAATTCAATATATCCTTAACAGTTGGATTTTCAATCAAACCAATACATCATAGGTTCATCAACCAAGATTTCCAACAATAACGGCTTCCAAGTAGAGACAAGTTCATAATATAACGAACATGGAAGTAATAACAAGATTTTTATCAAAAATAGACTCACGGGCATGCTTGACACACAATGCATAGGTACTCGTCACCTTACCTATGCATTGAACATGATAAACACTTAGCACATAGCATACAATACCTATTCCCTCACCAAAGTTAGGCAAGACACTTACCTCGGGTCCAAAATATAGCAATCAACCCTCTAACACCGCCTTTCCTTTTGAATTCAACTCCGGAACAACAATATCTAGGCATAATTAACTTAAGTATATCAATAATAACTCAATAACACAATCCCATAGCCTAAATACACAATTCCTATCATTCTTCCAAAAATTCCAAAATTCGACCCCGGGCCCACTTGGTCTAAACACGAGGCTTGGACCAAAATCCGATCATCCATACCCCCACGAGTTAGAATATATAATTTGTTTTGAAATCCGACCCCAAATTGGGGTTGAATTACCCAAAATTCCCAAAAACCTAACTCTACCCAAAACCCCTAATTTCTACTTTGATTTCATGATTTCAGACCTAGATTCTAGTGATAGATGGAGAAAAATGGAAGCAAATAGAGTTAGAATCACTTACCCAAGTAGTTATGGAAGAAGAATGGCTTGAAGGTCGTCAATGGGGTTTGGAGAAGAAAGGGAAGGTGAAAAATGTGAAGAATCCCGTAATAACATTCTGTTTTGGACTTAAAAAATTAACGGGGCAAAAATACACTCTGCGATCGCAGAAGGGGAGTTGCGATCGCAGAAGAGAACTTGGATGACCCTATGCGATCGCAGGAGGGCTTATGCGATCGCGTAACACTGAGACCTCACCCTATGCGATCACGGGTCCCTACATGCGACCGCACTGAATCAACTACCCCCAGCCCCCCAGCCTACCTAATGCACTATGCGATCGCGGAGGCTGCTATGCGATCGCATAGTGTAACAGACTACTCCCCAGGCACAAATCAATGCGATCACATAGAGTAAAGGAACAGACACCAGAAAAATGCAAATACACCAGATTTTTACACTTTAACTCACTCTGTTAGCTACCCGAAACTCACCCGAGCCCTCGGGTCTCAAAACCAAAAACACGCACGACTCCCAAAATATCCTACGGACTTATTCAAGCATCTAAATCACCAAGATATCATCAAAATCATCGAATTAAACCTCAAAACTCTTAGAATTTTCTTAAAACTTCATAAAGCTTAACTTTTCCAATTTTAATTCGAATCACGTCATTTCATGTCCGTTTTACACCAAAATTCACAGATAAATCACATAATATATAATAAACTTGTTCCGCGCTCTGGAACTATAATACGGGCCCGGTAACACGGTTTTCACATCATATTTCATTTTCAAAAACCTTTATTATTTTCAGAAAATAATTTTCTTTAAAAATTCATTTCTCGGGCTTGGGACCTCGGAATTCGATTCTCGGGCATACGTCCAAGTCCCATATTTTCCTACGGACCCTCCGGGACCGTCAAATCACGGGTCCGGGTCCGTTTACCAAAAATGTTGACCAAAGTCAACTCTATTCATTTAATTGTTACAAAAATTCCATTTTTATCCAATTTTCACATAGAAGCTTCCCGGCTACACGCCCGGGCTGCGAACGCATATTGAGGTGAGATTAAGGAGGCTTTCGGAGCCTCGAAACACAGATTTAGCTGAATTTACTTAGGATGACCTTTTGGGTCATCACACGTAACTATTTTCATTTACAACAGTTTATGAATAAGCACAAGGATGTGCATTTTTATCCGTAACTAATATTTTGCCTTTAACCTAAACATTCGTTTACATTTACGAATATGTTTTTTGAAACATTCGTTTACATTTACGAATATATTTTTTGAAGGTTTCTGAATCAGGCTTTGTGTTTTTGTCTTTGGCTCTTTGATTTTGCTCATAGTCCTTGACTTGTTTGGGAAGATAGATCTTCAGGCTTGAGCTTTGAATTTTTGATAGTCTTCTTTGCTTCTTCTTTTCCTTCCATACTGTATAGTCCCCCAAGTGTTTGAGCTTTGAAGAATGAAATCTCGAGCACTTGACTATTCCTTCATTGTGGTCCTTTTCCTAAAAAGGAAAAATATACGGGACTCGAAGGTATATAGTTTTTAGATGATGCATGCTTAACCCTTAAAAACGTCCATCAAAAAGTTGTAACCCTCGACCGGGAATTCAGTTACTTTCTCGTGTCTATGCAAGTCTAATATCATCATATGGTGTTGAGTTAGCTTTTTGCCTATCATCTAAAAAGGTTAATAGAATTTTAATTGTATAAAAGTAAAATCGAACGTAATGATACCTGACCGAGGGTATTCCTTTTAATCAGAAGTAATACTTCTTCAAATGAAAAACATTCCAACTGGTTGGTAAGATTCTGCCGTCCATAGTTTCCAGCTCATAAGCGCCTTTTCTAGCAATTCCACGGACTTTGTAAGGTCCTTCCCAATTTGGATTTAGCTTTCCTACACCAGCTTCCTTCGTCGATTGGAAGACTTTTTTAAGAGCGGAGTCCCCAATTTTGAAATATCTGAGGTGAACTTTTCTGTTGTAATATCGCTCTATAATTTGTTTTTGGGATGCCATACGTATAAGTGCGGCTTCCCTCCTTTGCTCGAGCAAATCCAGATTTGTTTTCAACTCGTCGTTGTTTGTTTCTTCCGTTGCTATTATGAACCTCGTTCTTGATTCACCGATTTCCACTAGTATTAAAGCTTCTGTACCATAAACAAGCGCGGATGGAGTTTCTCCCGTAGCTATTTTTGCAGTAGTTCTGTAGGCCCATAATACTGCTGGTAGCTCATCAAGCCAGTTTCCTTTGGCTTTTTCCAACCGTTACTTTACATTGTTGACAATGACTTTGTTTGTTGATTCGGCTTGCCCATTAGCCAAGGGGTGATATGGTGATGAAGTGATTCGTTTGATTTGCCAGCTTTTGAAGAACTTCATGATTTGTGAGCCTATGAATTGCGGGCCATTGTCACATACGAACTCCTTTGGTATTCCGAAGCGGCATATTATGTGTCGCCATATGAATCTTTTCACCTCTTTTTATCTCACTTGTTTAAAAGCGTCCGCCTCCACCCATTTTGTGAAATAATCAGTTAATACGAGTAAGAACCGTACCTTTCCTTTAGCTGGGGGAAGAGATCCCACTATATCCATGCCCCATTTCATGAATAGCCATGGTGACACCACTGGGTGGAGTAACTCTGCTGGTCGATACATATTGTTAGCATATCGTTGACATTTGTCGTATTTAGCTACGACATTCTTAGCCTCTTCTGCCATTTTAAGCCAATCGTACCCTGCTCTGATTAGGGTTTTGACTAAGGATCTTGATACTGCGTGGTTCCCGTAGTGTCCCTCGTGTACTTCCTTCATCACGTACTCCGTTTGGTTGGGTCCAAGACACTTTTCTAGGGGACCTCCAAACATTTTGCGGTATAAAGTATCACGAACTAGGCAGTACCGTGCAGCTTTCCAGCGAAGTGCTTGAGCTGCTTTTTTATCTTCTGGTACGGTACCATTCTACAAAAAGTTTACAATTTCGTTCTCCAATCCCAGGTTGAATTGTTAAATGTTACCTCATTTTTGTCCTGGTCGATTTCTGAATGTAATAAGTGTATCACAATTGCATTGTCTTTATTTGTTACATCAGTACTGCTGCGAGGTTAGCCAATGCATCCGCTTCTGCATTTTCCTCCCTGGATATTTGCATAACTTTCCATGACTGGAATTGCCTTACTAGGTCTCGTGCCTTTTCCAGATATTGTTGCATCCGAGTCTCTCTAGAGGTATAAGTTCCCTGCATTTGGTTTACCACTAGTTGAGAGTCACTTTTGATCACGATTTGCTCAATTGAGAGTTCTCGTGCCAGTTCAAGCCCTGCAATGACAGCTTCATTCTCTACTTCATTGTTAGTTATGGGATAACATTTAATGTCTTGTCGTATCTTTTCACCCGTAGGTGATATTAAAACAATTCCCAAGTCGGCTCCTTTTACACTAGAAGAGCCGTCAGTAAATAGGGTCCATATTCCTGGATTAGCCCCGTGGAAAAGTTGTAACTCTTTTTCCACTTCAGGGATTATGCTAGTATTAAAATCAGCGACGAAATCAGCTAAAATCTGAGACTTTATTGCAGTCCTAGGCTGATATATTATGTCATGTTCGCTTAACTCTATTTCCCATTTAGCTAACCTCCCTGATAACTCTTTTTTATGCAAAATATTTCTTAGTGGATACGAGGTCACAACAATGATTGGGTGACATTGAAAGTACGGTCTTAACTTTCTAGCTGCCATGATTAGAGCTAAGGCTAATTTTTCTAGATGAGGATATCTAGTTTCAACATCTAATAAAGACTTGCTTACATAATAAATTGGAGATTGTTTACCTTTGTCTTCTCTTACCAGTACGACACTTACGACAATTTTTGTAACGACAAGATAGACATACAACCTTTCCCCCTCTTTTGGTTTAGACAAAAACATGGGTTTTGATAGATATGCCTTCAGATCTTTGAGAGCCTGTTGGCATTCCTCAGTCCATTCGAATTGATTCTCCTTTTTTAGAACTGAAAAGAATTTAAAACTCTTCTCCGAAGACCTGGAGATAAATCTTCCTAAGGCTGCAATTCTTCTTGTTAGTCTTTGAACTTCTTTTTTGCTTGTAAGTATATCATGTATTTAATCAATAGCTTTAATATGTTAAGGTTTACTTCTATACCCCTATTTGATACAAGGAAACCCAAAAACTTACGTGATTCAACGCCAAAGGCGCATTTTTCTGGATTTAGTTTCATATTATACCTGCAATATTTCGAAGGTGATTGAAAGATGTTGGAAATAATCTTCCGCTTGCGTCAATTTCACTAGCATGTCATCAATGTATACTTCCATTGTTTTCCCTAAATGTTACTGGAGCATCTTGGTCACTAGCCTTTGATACGTGGCTCCAGCAATTTTCAGGCCAAAAGGCATGACTTTGTAACAATAAGTCCCTCTGTTTGTAATAAAGAAAGTTTTTTCCTCGTCTAAGGGATCCATTTTTATATGATTATAACCAGATTACGCATCTAGAAAGCTTAACAATTCATGACCTGCAGTGGTATCAATCATTTGATCTATGTGCGGTAATGAAAGTGAGTCTTTAGGGCATGCTTTATTCAAATCTGTGTAATCTACACATACTCTCCATTTACCATTCTTTTTGGGTACCACTATGGTATTAGCTAACCAATTAGGATATTTTACCTCGCGTATTGAACCAATTTTCAAGAGTTTTCGTACCGCTTCACCGATCACTTGGTTCTTGAATGGTCCTTGCTTTCTTTTCTTTTGCTTGAAAGGCACGAATGATGTATCTTCATTTAGTTTATGAGTCATCACTTCTGGAGGTATACCTGTCATATCTGAATTTTGTTGTCCCGTGTGTAATTGTGAATTTTGTTGTTCTTTTGCAGACTACTCCGTTCACCTCCTCTTCTCCGTGTATCACATTCACTGTTCTCTTTGGAGATGGTGGTTTTGGGGGATCTTGCATGTTCTTCATATATGCCTGTTTACCTTTTTAACTAAATAGTTCTGTTAGATAGCCCTGTCTCAATAATTGTTCTACCTCACCTTGCAATAATCTGCAATCTGATGTTCTGTGTGTCCATGATCGTTGTGGAATTCGCACCAGAAGTATGGATTCCTTCTGTTTGGATTCGATCTCATTTCTTTGGGCCATCGAACCTTATCGCCCATGTTTCTCAGTACCGTAATTAATTCAGAAGTACTTACATTGAAGTTGTAGTCTCCAATTCTTGCATTACCTCTATTTCATTCATCCCGATCCTTTCTAGATCTTGATGAGGATGAACTCGTAACTTTATTTGACGGTCTGTATTCTGATCGTGTGTTTTCAAACTTGGAATGAGTTTCTCGGCCCGAAGGTCCCATATACGGGTCGTATCTGTCTTTACCTGTTCTCCTTTCTGGTTCGGAGCGTCTAAAACTGGTTCTGTCTTTTGCTTTTGATTGAGCAATGATATCTTCTTCTATTCGTAACTTGGTACTGTACCTGTTATAGAAATCATTCCATGTCGTGGCTGGGAATTCTCTCAAGCTTTCCTTGAGTCTTCTCGTGGCTTCTGAGCTTCTATCATTTAAGTTGCTTGCAAACGCCATTGCTGCCCAATTGTCAGGTACCCTTGGTAGCAACACTCTTTCTCGTTGCAACCTATCTACAAATTCACGGAGCAAACCCGCATCTCCTTGTTTTATTTTGAATATGTCTTCCATTCTTTTTTTGACTTTTTGTGCACCGGAATGTGCTTTTATAAAGGAATCTGCAAGTCCAGCAAAAGAGTCAATAGAATTCTCGGGTAAAAGTGAATACCATGTTAGTGCCCCTTTGGTGAGTGTCTCTCCGAACTTCTTGACCAGGACTGATTCAATTAATTGTTTAGTCAGATCGTTGCCTTTTACTCCTGTAGTAAAAGCAGTTACATGATCACGTGGATCGGTCGTCCCGTCGTACTTGGGAATATGAGGCATTTTGAATTTCTTGGGAATAGGCAAGGGTGCTGCACTTGGCTTCCAAGGTTGTTGGGAATATCTATCAACGTCAATGCCTTTGATGACAGGTGGTACTCCAGGAATTTTCTCGATTCGGTCATTTTGTTCCTTCACCTGTTTCTGCAAGGTTAGTAATAAAGATTGTAATTCTGGACTACTGGACATACCCGGTATTGCTTCGATGGACTCATTTGGAGTGCCTCTACTTCTTGAGTTTGCTAATCCAGATTGTGGATTTTCCACAGTTGCGGTGTTGTTAGGATGAGGTGTAGGTGACGCAGCTGGTAGTCCCTTCATGAAAGCTTGTAAAGCTTGAGTCACATATTCACCAACCATTTGTTTTACAGGATCTTGTTCTCCTGTTTGTTCATTTTCATTGTGATTATTGTTTTGAGTCGTAGATATCTCCGGGTATTGCTCCCTTGAGCCTTGTGGGGATCCTGAAGGTGATGGAACTGGAGTTCCAACCCTCTGTTGTTGTTGTCATTGGCGTTTGACATAATTCACAGAATGTTGTTTGAGAAAAGACAGAGATTATCAAATTCCCGCCAACAGAACCAATTTGTTTAACCAAAGAATGAGATTCTCTGCCAAAGCTATTTTAAGAAGAACTCGGGTTTTTGATAACTAAAAGAATATGGAAATAATTGTAAGTAAATTCGCAAATAGAAAGCAATAATGATGCGTAAAAAGTAAGTATATTTCAATAGTGTTTTGAACGTGTCCTTACAAGTTATATTTTACTCCCTTTTATAGGGAATTTCTTAATATAACGTCTACTTTTTTCAGTGATTGAGCATTAATGGCTAAATAATGACATTAATGTAATGTTACAATGATTAATCGAAACTGTTGCGTGAAGATTATGTAACGTTTGGCTCATTAATTGAAGATCTCCGAATCTTCCCTCTATTCTGCCTTGATTCATTCTGACCGTGTCTCTTCATCTCCTTAATCTAGTTGAGATTCTCGTATCTGATTACCTCGTGGGTATGCTGTTCCGATCCTCTTTGTCTCATACCTCTTCATAACGTCTCGTCCAGTTGTCTTGTCTTCATTGCTCTACATGGATTGCTGAGTCATCATAATTAGTACACGTGTGAAGCTTATCTTACCAATACAACAGGTTCATAATATCATTTTGGGTGTGTGTGCAAATTTTCAGGTGATTCAGACGAGGTTTGGATAGTTTCGACATCGTTGGTGAGTTTCGGAAGTTTAGAAATCCTTAGGCTTGAATCATTAGTTAATTTGATGTTTTGATGTCATTTCGGGTGTTCCGAGGGTTCGACTAAGTTCGGGTGATCATATATGACTTGTGGGTATCATTGGTTGGGGTCCCGAGGGGCTCGGGATAATTTCGAATGGTCATTGGGAGCTAAAATTTTGGAAAATGCAGCAAATTGGCTGCTGGTGCAGGCCTTTCTGGTGTGGCCGCGCCTGCAGATGGGGAGCCGCAGGTGCGAAGGCGTAGGTGTGGACGACCATGTGCAGATGCGGAAAATGGAGGGATGGCTTGAGGGCGCAGGTGCGGAATTTTGGTAGGATTATGGACCGCAGATGCGGAAGTCGGGGTCTAGGTCATTATCGCAGGTGCGCACCTGGGACCGCAAGCGCGAGCCCATTGACCGCAGGTGCGGAACCCCTGGGCAGAGTATATATATTTCCAGCCTTCGCGAATTCTCTTATTTCCACCATTTTTGAAGACGGGTTTGGAGCTCCTTGAGCGATTTGAAAGGAACTTCGTGGAGGTAAGATCTTTGGACCTAAAACTCGTTTCTATGTGATTATTGGACTGCTTTAGGGTGAAATCTATGGGAAAATCAGTGAATAAATTGGAGGTTAGGGCTTGGAAAACTTGAGACTTTAATTGAGGAATTGGAGGGTAATTTGTGGTTGGATTTTAGACTCGTGGAAGGATAAGGATTCTAGTTTTGTGATTTTTATTGAATTTCGAGACGTGGGCTCGGGGGTCGGGTTTGGCCAACTTCGGGATTTTTGCCTAATTGTGATAATTTTCGAATGGATTTCGTCTCCCTAGCATATTTTGATGTTATTAATCTGGTTTTTGGTAGATTTGGAGCAATTAGGAGCCGATTCGAGAGGCAAGAGCATCGCAGAGTAGTTTTCGAGCCGGTTTGAGGTAAGTAATGACTGTAAATCTTGTTCTGAGGGTATGAAACCCCGGACTTCACATTGTATAATTGTTTTGGAGTGGCGCACATGCTAGATGATGAGTGTGTGGCGTACACTATTGGGGGATCGTAACTTGGTACGTCCCGTAGAAACTAATAAGTTGCATATTTGATTACAAATCACATGATATTTTATGTTTTAAAGGATTATTACTATGTTTTGGGCTGAATGTCGTATCTGGGCCTCGTGCCGTGTGTTTAGACCCCTTGGGGGGCTTTTTACTGCTATTCCTCACTGTGTTGACTTATGATTTACACTCAGTCATATTATGCTTAACGGATTTCGGACTCAGTCTCATTTACACTATTTTTGATGCATAAAATGATATTTTGGGTCGAATACCCCATTTTTTTTACTGATAGCCCGAGTGGCTTTTGGAGAGGTTTCTGACTGAGTGAGACCAAGAGCCTATATTGTGAGAAGTATATATGGACCGGGCTGCACGCCGCAACAATGTATATATATATATGGATCGAGCTGCACGCCGCAATGAGATATGTTGGATCGGGCTGCACGCGCAGCGAGATATATGGATCGGGCTGCACGCCGCAATGATATTGGGTCGGGCGTCATGCCACACCGATATAGCTTTATCTGTTTAAAAGGTAATTTAAATGAAACCTTTACGGGTTATTTGTTTAGAAATGATATAAATGTAAGGTTCTTTACGTTGGCGCTAATTTGGCTGGACTAGTTCCATGATAAGTGTCATCGCGACTAGTTTAGATTTGGCGCGACAGTATTAAAAGGCAAAAAAAAAAAAAAAAATTGCTGAGTCACACAATTATTTATTTCAGTAACAGTGTGTATATAATCTTTCTTTTCTGTAAGTTGTATGCGAGTACAATCCATTAACATACCTACTTATCACAAAATCCATCAAATGTACTACTATATAGTAGTATTTATTTAAAAAACGGTGAAAGGATTTCTTTAATGAATAATTAGTTTTGCTCTTGAATTGTTTGATGAAAAACACCAAAAAAAAAAAAAAAAACCTTTTTAAATATATCTCTGATGGATGGTTTTTCCACCCGTGAAAGATGTTTGTAGATAATTCCAAAGAGTCAAGAGAGATAATAAAAGAAGTTGTCTACCAAATATTCACAAAAAAGTAACAAATTCTTGTCTTTTTTCTCAATTTCATAATCTTAACAATGTATCTAATCAATAAGTTCCTAACTTCATTTAGAATCTAAATCATTCCAATACTTTGTCTCCATTCTTCCTAAATAGTTTTGTAATTAGCACTAATTAAAGGTCTTATTTATGATATAAAATATTTTTTAATTTTAACCAAAATAACTCTTTTTTCTTAATTCCATTTACGCTATTGTATAACTAAGTGTCGAAATCAAGAATTTGCAAGATATATATACATACATACACATAAGATATAGGTTTTGTTTTATAATTTTCGATAATAGGATATAATTATTTGATAAAAGGTGTTCAATTGACCCACCTTTTGTCTATGTGGCTCCGCCTTTAGTATAACTTTAATATTTTTGACATGAAATTCTCTAAGATTTTGTTGATTAATGATTTAATGGATTTTCAAGTAAATACCAATAGAGCTAAAACAGAAAATCATTTAAAAAAGATAGTGGCTCTTTTGCTAAGAATATTATTTTTCTAATTTAATACCAACAATGAATATTGGACACTTCATCCTTTACCACCTGTTAAGTAATTTTATTTTCCTAACTCCAATTTTCCTTTTTTTTTTTGTTTTTTTTTTTCTGATAATCAATTAGCATTTGCATTTCTCCTTTTGTGTATCATGCCGAGGCAACTTTTTTATTTTATTTATTTTTTATATTTTATTCAGACTGTCTTTTGAAAAGGGAAAATTGGACAAAAAGCACCAGACACTAAATGACTAAATAGGTTGGGTCTGAAGCTCAAAATGAAGCCAAAGTTTGGGTTACTACCAAAAAATGAGTCTGACTATGAATAATGTGTTTAATTTTTATATGCATTAATAGTGTAATTTTTTTTACACTATTAAGTCATTAAAATAATTAGAAAATTAGCATTAACCTAAAAAATAAAGTAAACTAATTTTATAATAAGTTAAATTATACCAATGGCGTAAAAATTTCTGTCACACTATCAGTGTATATAAGTTAACTCTGTAATAATCATCTTCTCCAAAGTTCAATAGCTAATGCCCACTCAAATCTGCCTTAAACTTGCAGGCTTAGGCAGTAGCGAAAGCAGAATTTCAAATTTTATTGGGGATTCAATATCTATTATATATATGAATAAAAAAAGTTGTTTTGATATATATACACTATGTATTTTTTTTTTATAAAAATTCATTTAAACCCCTTTCCATGCCTCTAGCCAGAGACGGGCCTATGCTATACAGAGAGGTCACTAGCATCCGAAAAGTTCGATAAATTTTTTAATGTATACATGTATATGCCTTAAATAATAGTGATAAATTACTTGTGGCACCTTATATACAAAACCCATTTTCGTTGAATTTAAGTGCCCGTTTGGACATAAAATTTGATGGAAGATTTCTCCAAAAAAAAAATTCACTTTTTTTTCCGAAATCAGCGTTTGTCCATAAAAATTTCAATTTTCACTTGAAGATATTTGGAAATTTTTGAAAATTTAAAAAACTGCAAAAAACTATTTTTCAATATTTTAACTCAAATCGCTCACAAAACTTAAAAAACAACCCAAACTGATATTTATGTCCAAACACAACTCTAAATTTCAAATACCATTTTCACTTGAAATTTTTTTTCCACCATTTTTTCGAATTTTACAATTCTTATGTCTAAACGCCAGCTAAAAGTGCACACGTGATCTTCAAATCCTAGCTCCGCCTTTGCATGTAACAACAATAAATGTAAAAGGTTTATACTGTTTGGACTAACTATACGACGGTACTTAAATCTGGTATTTTAGTGCATAGTGGCTTTTAATTATGAAACACAATTACTTTTTTCTAAATAGTAAATACTAATTAAAGTATAAAATCCCAACTAATGTTAGTTACTGATTCATTTTTCTTATGGGAATAAGAATATATTCACTTTCATACAGCAACAGAAAGAACACTCACGGGAGCTAACAAACAACAAAAAAACAACCTCAACAAAGTGCAAAAGCAATTACATTTAGGAAAACAAAAAAAATTTAAATAACCTAAAAAGTGCATTCCTATGAAGCTGTCTTTGTGGCCTAAATTCTTTCTTGTGAACCCTCCTACCCCCCTAACCCAACCCCCACCCACCCACACCCACCCCTACCCCTCATATGCCAACTTTTCGTGCATGTATTTCAGTGGAAGCACCCGTGACCTTTCAATCCTGTGTCATGATTCTCCAATATGTACCACTTTCTACCTAAAAGATGACTCATTATTCCGCGCACCCTGCACTTAAGAGTGTGATCTAATAGTCAATAAAACAAAAAATTAAAGAAAGTTGCGGTTCCAATTTTAGTAGAGACATAGAAATGTTAGGTAGTTTTTCTAGCGGAAACAAAAGTAGTGGGTGATTTCTTCCTATTTATACAAATCTTAGTGTATAGAGTTATTCAGTACATATGTTGGTGGCAGGTAGTAGGTACCTCCTGGAATTAATTGAAGTGCACACAAGCTGGTATTTATATGATGTGATTTTTTTTTCATATGTCTAAATTTTGGTGGATAAAGATACTCGATAATCATGGTTCAAATCACATTAGAGACAAAAAATGTTAGATGCTTTCTTTAATTTTCAACTGTCTAAATCTTTGTGAACATAATTATCCGATTTTTACACTAGTTAAAATAATATATGTAAAAGAACAATCGAGACGCATGCAAGGTAAACCGAACACTAGTATGATAAAGAAGGGGAAAAAAAAGAGAGGAAGAGACAAGTCAGGTAAATATTGTATTAAATCTTTTTATCCGCTTAAATTTTAGTTGACAAAGTTACTCGATATCTATACTAATAAAAATAACATACATTAGAAAATATAATCAAGATGCACAAGCTGATTCGAACAATGTCTTTTAAAAAGATTAAAGAAGAAGGAGATGACTCATTTCTCAAAGATGGTTGAACTCTCCAACCCCACCCAAAAACCACATACACATACATGTAATTATGTATATATAGCCAACTTGTAATGCATTTCAACATCTCTTCTCTTTATAAGTTCTTTGACACTTTTTGTTTTTTCTCCTTTTTATTCTCATTTGATAGTACTACTACTCCAATAAAAATGCCAAACTATAGACCATTTCTTCACTTTACTATTCTCATTCTTCTCGTCAATTCTGGCCTAATTCTTTGCCACACCAAAGGCCTTAGGCCGAAGAGAAATACCAAAGGAAAACAACTAACAGTAAACATGACACAAGTTCAACAATCAGAACAACAATTCATGCAATGGGTTCAATTTGTTGGAAGCCTAAAACATTCCCTTTTCAAAACAGCCAAAAATAAAATCTTCCCTTCTTTTACTCTTACTGTTGATAAAAATCCTGCTCATGGAGATTTTACTTCAATTCAAGATGCCATTGATTCTCTCCCTTTTGTTAATCTTATCAGAGTTGTTATCAAAATCCATGCAGGAGTTTATACGTAAGTAGTCGCATTATTTTTTATCGATCATAATGGTGTTCAAGCTAGTTTGCGCGTACCTTAACTTTTCTAGTTGTAGTCGAGATGCGAGAAAATTGACTCTTGTTTTTTCAATTTACAAAATTGAATATTACCCCTTTCTTTGGATGAGTGATTGTCATTGAATGTGTTCAAGTCCGTTTACCGTACTTCAATTACTCTACTGGATTGTTGTAGTCGAGATGCGCAAAAGCTGACACTCCTATTTTTTTATTGTATAAAATTGATATTTTCCCTTTCTTTGGATGAGTGATTTTCATTGAATGTTTTCAAGTCAGTTTATGCGTACTTCAACTACTATACTGTATAGTTGTAGTCGAGATGCACGAAAGCTGATACTCATGTTTTTTGAATTTATAAAATTGAATATTTTCCCTTTTTTGGACGAGTGATTGTCATTGAACATCAACAATATTCTACATTTTGTGATTTTTATTAAAAATTTGTTTTTTTGAGTAGCTCAATTTGATGAAGACACGTGTACTAATTTTTAACCATCTATTTCATAATTTATTAAATTTAATTTTTCTCCTTAAAAAAGTGTTTGTCTTGGTGTAGTATCATGTGTGTGACTCTCCTTTTCTTTATTCATTCATCTGTCTTTTCTTGGTCTTCACATGTTGTAATGTTTTGCAGTTGTAGTCAATTATCAATTCTTGGAATTGTGATGAAAAGAATTTTCTTTTAGTTTTCTGTCTTTTGCTTTTGTCATTTACAGTCTTGTGATCAGATAGAAAATGTTAAAAACATATGAGTATTTTAAAGTTATGTTCTTTTCAATTAGGACTATGAAAATGCCAAGTGGTTTATACATTATCTTTTATATTGTTCCATACATTTGTTCAAGATTGGAGGGAGTTTCAGTGTAATTTTAAAAGTTATCGCCGTATAGTCAGAAAGGTTACGGGTTTAAATTGCAAAATTAGGCCGCATACATATGAGCCAATGTGATTCGGTCTTTCTCTAGACCTGAGCATAAAGGGTCGCCGTATAATCAGAAAGGTGACGGTTTCAAACCTTTTGCAGAAATTCAAGATTAGGGCGCATACATATGAGCCAATGTGATTCGCCTTCTCTAGACCATTGCATAAAGGGTCGCCATATAATCAGAAAGGTGGCTGGTTCAAATTGCAAAAATACCCTTTTGCAGAAATGCAAGATTAGGCCGCATACATATGACCCAATGTGATTCGAACCTTCTTTAGACCCTGTGTATAACGGAAATTTAGTGCACTGAGTTGCCTTTTATTTATATTTGTTCAAGATAATGTCTTCAACTCTAAAGTTTTATTTCAATTTTTAACTGAAAATAATATTTTGCAGGGAGAAAGTAAATATACCACCATTTAAATCATTTATTACAATAGAAGGAGCAGGAGCAGATAAAACAATAATTCAATGGGGAGATACAGCACAAACTCCTGGACCAAATGGAAAACCCCTTGGCACTTTTGGTTCTGCAACTTTTGCTGTGAATTCCCCTTATTTCCAGGCCAAGAATATTACTTTTAAGGTACAAACAATTTATTTTTTTGCTTTTTTTCACTTGGTTGGTTGCTTTTTAAGAAATACAAAATTGGAATCCAACAAATCAAAACCGTTACTCCCTCCGTTCCAGTTTATGTGAACCGATTTCTTTTTTGGTCCGTTCCAAAAAGAATGACTCATTTCTAAATTTGGAAACAATTTTTGTTAAACTTACAGAAAAGTCTTAATTTTTTCTTAAACTCCGTACCCAGTCAAACAGGTTCACATAAATTGGAACGGAGGGAGTATAATTTATTTCAGGCATGAAAAAAATATCATGATAATGGGTGTGTTTGGTGCGAAGGAAATTGTTTTCATGTGATCAGGAGGTTATAATTTGCTTCAGGCGTGAAAAAAGTATCATGATTATACGTATTTAACTGGTAAAATTGATGTCATGTGAAAAGGAGGTTATGGGATCGAGCCATGAAACAGCCGGTGGCAGAGCCAGGATTTTTAGGGGAGTCAAAATATAAAGAAACAAACACACCAATCAGTCAAGGGGTGTCATTATATAGTACATATACATATTTTAAAAAAAATTACCGAGCTATACAGTGTAATTTTTCAGCGAAGGGGTGTCGGTTGACACCCTTTTGGTATATGTGGCTCCGCCACTAGAAACTGCCTTTTGCAGAAATGCAAGGTAAGGCTGCGTACAATAGACGTTTACGGTCCGATCCGTCACTAGACTCAACACATAACGGGAGCTTAGTGCCAGACAACCCTTGTTTTATTTTTATAGAAAATTATGGCACATATAGTACTGGACAAAGTTGCAACATTATATTATTACCTTTTTTTTTTGTCTTGGAAATTGTTGGTTTTGGATTTAATTTGTGAAAAGAATAATTAAAAAAAAGCAGAATACAACACCAGTGCCAGCAGCAGGAGCAATTGGAAAACAAGCAGTAGCATTAAGAATATCAGGAGATACAGCAGGTTTTGTAGGTTGTAAATTCTTGGGAGCTCAAGATACACTCTATGATCATTTGGGTAGACATTATTACAAAGATTGTTATATTGAAGGTTCTGTCGATTTCATCTTTGGCAATGCTCTTTCTTTCTTTGAGGTAATTTTATCTTTGGCAATGCTCTTTCGACTTCAAAATCCTGAGTCCGCGACTGCCTACTAATGTTGTGAAATAATTCAGGGATGTCATTTGCATGCAATAGCACCAGTGACAGGGGCAGTAACAGCACAAGGAAGAAGCAGTATGTTGGAGGACACTGGTTTTAGTTTTGTTAACTGTAAAGTCACGGGTTCTGGTGCTTTGTACCTTGGAAGAGCTTGGGGTCCCTTCTCCAGGGTTGTCTTTGCTTACACTTATATGGACAATATTATTATCCCTAAAGGTTGGCATAATTGGGGCGACCCTCTTCGTGAAATGTAAGTTCCTCTATCGCCCGTTTCATTTTATATGTCGGTGTTTGACTGAATACGAGAATTATAAAAATATGTTGATGCATATATATTATTTTCTCTAGAGATTCGTAGACTGCTATCTTTGCTTGTTGTTTGATTGTTATATATCTTTTGCTTTGGTTTTTCTATATACTGTTGTCGTTATTACTTGTGGCCTATGCTTCTTTTCATCTATATTCTAGCCGAGGGTTTATCGAAAACAATCTCTCTGTCTTTCGGGAATAAGGGTGACATCTTTGTACGCATTATCCCAGACCCTACTTGTGGAAACTCCCTTAGGTTGTTGTTGTTGAATCAGCATATTCATTGATCCAAACTTTTTTTTTAATTCGCCCTTCTAAGACCACTCAAAAGATGGTGCAAGTCCTACCTAATATCTTTTTTAAAATAAAATAGATTTAACCTTTTGATCTAAAATGTGGACGGCCTTATACTTTTTCATTAAAGACTTTGGGTCTTGAATCTAGATAAGTTTCTTTTTTTTCTTGCCAAAAATAACAATACATACCAGCCATACCATAGTGTGGCTAAACTTATAGAATTACCTTTTTGCTATAATATATAGTTGGCGTGGGACGGTGACCGTCCCTTTTATCTGTTCTTTCTTTTTACAAATGGTATTGGGAATTTGTCATATTAACCTTTTCCAGTGTAGCACTAGCTTCACTATTCCACTATCTCCATACAAATTTGTTCATCACCCTTTATCTTCTAAAAATAATACCTTAAAAGGTCTATATCTGAATAATTTGTTTGTCATTATTCGTGTCGATGACATAACTAAGTAAATAAAAGTATCAACAAGGGGTAGTGATGGAGTGGTAAGTACTCCTTCATCCTTAATCAGAGGTCTCGGGTTCGGGTCCTTGGGTATGAAATTGCTTTTGTTAGGGGCACTTTTACCCTCCAATGTGAGACTTTTCGGTGCGACTCCGAATTTAGTCGAGCCCCCATGCGAGTACCTGATACCGGTTGAGAAACAAAAAAATTAAACGAAAGTATGATCTCTCTCATAGTTTAAGTTTTCGATATGTTAGTTATACTCTTCACCACGATATTAGAGTAGCCAGAGATCCTGATTCGACTCTCACCATCACCCATTAGCAAAAATAATTTTCATATACTTTATCCATTAAAAATAATTAGGTATGCATATGAAAGGGCGTGTTAAACACATAATTAAGTAAATAAAAATGTGCTCTTTTTAACTGTTGGCCAGACACAGAGGCAAAGCTAGAGTATGGATTATGGGATATTTATCTTTAAAAACTTATTGAATATATACAAACTATTAATTTGGAATTCAATAACTTAATATTAAATTTTCAAATTCCGACTTCGCCTGGGCCTATAGACATATTAACTATCCGATAAGGAAGCCATTTTGGACATCTTGTGACATTCTGTCCATGTGAATGCAAGTCTATTCTAAATTATTATCAATTGTTATCCACATGTAATGCACAACATGTAAAGGGGTGTACTAAAAATCCATTACATACCCAAAAAAATAAAGTTGTTTTTTAAGGATATGTTTAGCTTAATTGGAAAAAGATTAATGACCTTAGGCATGCAGATAATGTATCATATATATATAAAACAAAATTTGGTTAAACGCTAATCATTGACTAATTATGGACAGGTCCTCGTGCAGATAATATTTTTTTTATTCAATTCCATTTGTCTTTTTATTATTAAAAATTAATGTTACTTTTTTTTTTTTGGACAGGACTGTATTTTATGGGCAATATAAATGTAGTGGACCAGGGGCAAGTTTTGCAGGAAGAGTTTCGTGGTGCAGAGAATTAACTGATCAAGAAGCTAAGCCTTTTATTTCACTTAGCTTTATTGATGGCTCAGAATGGATTAATTTTTAAAAGAAATAAATTATTTGCACTAAAGATTTTTTTTTTTGGCTTACTTTGTAAAGTCCATGTATTTGGTAGTTGTTCAAAGAGGCATAGAGTAGAAAAGTGTTCGTATGAATAATGAAAATTCAAAGAGTATAACACGAGTGAGATTTCTTTTTTCACATCTTCTTTTCAGAATAAAAATTGCTGAAAAAAGCCGTGTATAATGTATTATACTTTGTGCCCAATTGAAACGGAAATCACGCATTAAACGTTATCGTCACTTTCAAATTAAATTTTAGCGACTCTGTTCTGGTGAAATTTTGTGTTTCGACATTTTTTTCTTAATCCACAAATCAAAAAACGACAAAAGCTTCAACAATTCTTCTGCAACAAAACGCAATCATGTCCAAATTTCCAATTATGCTACAATTGAATGAGAATTGGGATAGCTGTGACAAATTTAGGGATTTTCAGGTGGATGGAATTGTACTCGATGAGGATGCCAGTTACAGTATATTGATTTCTACAATTGCAGAGCAAGTAATGATTGATACTTCCGAAAAAATTATAGAAATCAAACACATTGTAAACGAGCATTGTCCTCAAATGGAGATTAGGAACGATATGGGTGTTCGTGTATATATGGAGACAAAAAAGGAAAATAAAAACTTAGGATCATATCCGCTATGTAGAACTGTTCGCGATTTCAATATGGAATTGAGTATCACCAATGAGAACACAAGTGCATGTTTGTTCTGTTACAAATTCTATCTAATTCTGGTTTTATGTTAATATCTATAAAATATCTACATTTATCTACAAATAAATTACATATCAGTGTACATATATATATATATATATATAGCAGTATTATTTTTAACATTATCTACAAAATTGCTACATCTATTCTACAATTAAACTACATACTATTTGAAAAAAAATGTTGAATACATAATTTGAATTCATCTACAAATTATCTGCAAATATTCTACAAAATGGCAATGACAGTATTTATCTTTATTTTCATACAGGTTCGTCTGGAACACTAAAATTACTTGATATGCCAGCATCTCCCGTTATAGAGGAATATGAAAGTATAATAATAACTGAAAGTACACCAAGTGTTATTGAAGAAGGACAAGTGTACCAAGACAAGCAAACAATTGCAACTGCAATGAAGCACTATTCTGTCATGCACAAGTTCCAATTCAGGGTTAAAAGATCTAGCCACAGAAGGTATGAAGATCTGAATGGTGAAAAGATCATTATAAACAGTTTTTTCCTTGTGATATGTGTTTGTCAATATTTTAGATGAATTGTAGTTATATTGTATTCTGTGTTGCTTTATGTTAAAACAGTCCTTTTTTTTACATCTACATTGATAACCAATATTAAAATTGAATTTATTTTGTAGCTACTGATTTATATGCGTTGGTGAAAACTGTACATGGCACTTCAAGGCAACATCCATTAATGATTCTGCAATGTTCAAGGTCAGAAGTTTCAACCGCAGCACACATGCTCTTTAATGGACAATACATTCATACAGCGCAAACCTACTGCAGTGGTAGTTGGTAGCATGGTTATTCCAAAGTATTCTGATCCCAAGACAGTTTACACACCAAAGGACATACAAACTGATATGTTGTCCGAACACGGAGTGAACCTAAGCTACATGCAAGCATGGAGAGAAAAGGAAAAAGGCTTTCAGTTTTTGAGAGGTCATCCTGCTGACTCCTAGAACAAATTACCAAGTTATTTTTATATTCTTGAGAAGACGTATTCGGGATCTGTAGTTAAATTGAAGAAGACAACAGATGAATGTTTCTTATATGCATTTGTTGCTATTTGTACGTCAATCAGTGATTGGGAATATTGTAGGCCAGTAGTAGTGGTTGATGGGACTTTCTTAAAGCCAACATACATGGGAATAATGCTGACAACTAGTACAGTGGATGCAACAGGTAAAATTATAGATATTTTGTAGACTGTTTATAAAATGTAGATATCTTGTAGATAATTTGTAGATATATTGTAGTTTATATGTATTTATCTTTTTATATGTATTTATCTTTTTATATGTATTTTCAAATTCGGAAAACGACGCATCGTTGAAGTAGTTTTTTGAGCAATTCAAGCAAGCATATGGTGAAAGATCTTCAATGTGTGTTGTTTCATATCGGAATAAGAGTATCATGAAGGCAACATCCATTGTCTATCCTGGCATGCCTCATTACTCTTGCATGTGGCATATTTGGACAATATAAGGGCAAAGTTCAAGAAGGGTCATCTAAAGTTAAGCGAATTGTACTTTGCCACAACAGGATCATACACTCTGGATGAATTTAATGAAAGGATGTCGAAGATTGAAGAGATAGACTCGCGTGTTAAATCATACCTATATGATATTGGCTATCATAGATGGTCAAGAGTACATGCAACGGTGAACAGACCTTGGACTATGACATCAAACATTGCAGAGTCGTTGAATGCTGTAACAAAAGATGCAAGAGAGCTGCCGATAGCAGACCTATTAGAGTATATGAGGACTCTTCTTGAACGTTGGACCAACGAGAAGTTATTGAAAGCAAAGGGTACTTTCACATACCTTGGGTCAAAATTCAACAAAGAATTGGAGAACAACAGAACATTATCGCAGAGGCTTAGGGTAAGATCTGTTTATTTGGTCTGTTAAAAATAATATATTAACATTCAGTGTTCCCATATTGTAGATAATTTGTAGATATATTGCAGATACATTGTAGATAATTTGTAGATAATTTGTATTCTCATTGTAAATATTTTAATTTCTGTTTGTTATGTAATTGTAGGTGAGGGCTTCAACAGATCATATACATACTGTGATAGATTGTGTGAAGCGGTACATTGTGTGCCTTGAAAACAAGAAATGTAGTTGTGGCCAGTCCAGCTTGATTAACTTCCTTGTGCGCATGCTTTGGCTGCTTTAAGGCACAAGAATGAATCTTATGAAAACTATTGCTCGCCGTTTTACACAAGGGAGAGCCTATTGCGTACGTATGAAATACCAGTAAATCCCTTTCCTGATGAAAGCAAATGGAATGTACCACAACATATATCTGATGAAGTAACCTACAGGAGTGAAAAGGCAGCCAGGAAGACCTCAAAAGGAAAGATACAAAACATATGATGAAATAAATTCAAAGAAGTACAAGGTGTCATGTGGCAACTGTGGAGGTGAAGGGTATAACAAAAGATCTTGCAAGAATGGGCCCAAAAAGAAATAAATTTCATGTAGGTAATAGAGTATTTCAAAAGAATTGTTAGTGTGTTCAAGTTAACAGAATTTTGTGTGTAATTGTTGAAGTTTTTTAAGATCATAATGTAGTTAGCTTCAATTTTTTTCTTTTTATGTTAAATTGTTTTTCTGTATTGACATAATACTTTCATAGAGTGATTTGTTTTTTACTATATCAAGCATCCTTTACATAGTAGTTAATATTTATCTATAATTTATCTACAATACAACTACAAAAAGATTTTAAATTAACTTGAATTGAGAGAATAACTACATTTTAAATCAGTAGGAAAGGAGTTATATATACAAATTAAATACAACAAGATATTAAATCAACTGAAATTGTCAGAAAAAACACAGTGTTACATATTTTCTACAAATAATATACAGATTCAACTACAAATTTGTATACCATATTTTCTACAATACATTCAGTGTTCCCTAGATTGTAGATAATTTGTAGTTTATTTGTAGATAATTTGTATTCTAACAACAAAATAACTACAGATTTTTTAGTTGACTGAATAACAATATAAAAAATCAGTTGGGAAGGATTTATATGATAAAACTGAAGATAAAACTAAAGATAAAACCAACAGGCTGTTTTCATTTGAACTACTAAACTGGATAGAAAAATCAAAACAAAGACTAATGTAAGTGTAGCGCAAGTCTGATACAATTAAAACACAAAAATATTGTTAAAAAACTTTGTACTATCTTTCTTCTAAACTTTCATCAACGAAACAACTGTACTACATGTTTCATACATAGACATGACAACTACTTCTTCTTCCTCTGAACTTTTTTTTTCTCATTCAAAGACGGTGCACCCTTTCTCCTTGCCAATCTGCTTGTCTCCTCACTTTCACTAATTGCCCCATCTTCCTGCTTCTTTCTAGCATAGTCCCACAGTAGCGCTCCATATCATCTACGGTGTTGATCAATGTCAGAAAGGTCTTCTGCGGGGATTGACAATTCTCCAAGACTAACATACTCCGCAAAGGCAGCAACAAACTCTGCAAAAACAAAAAAATGTCAATATTTACCAAAAGATTAGAAACAAAAGACTTAAAATGTATAGAAAGAAAGATTTTTTTTTTTTACAGTGATCCTTCTTTTTGCTGTGGAATCTCTCCAACGATCCACTGAATGTTAAGAGGGTCGGTAACAGCTTTCTCAATGTATGCCTTTGTATTCTTGAAGTTGATGTCTTTACGCTTCCCATTAAAACCGGTGCATGACAAATACAAAGGGATAATAACAGAAAACTTGTCGACACAAGATTCAACAAATTTATGATTGCATGAAGAGACCATGGAATCATACGCATAAAGTTGCCCGTCTGCAATGTCAAAAACAACCAACACCCAGTGGAATTTTTCTACAATATTAACGGGCATGATGACATAGTCAACTTCATCCCATGCAACATTTGCAAGTAGTATATACCCCAATATATATTCTGCTACAACATCCTGGGGTTTAACAACAGAAAACTTCTTTTCTTGAGGAGAATTTTGGAACTTTTCATACATTTGTTCAATCCTGGTCTTGAACAAACAATCTGTTGTGGTAAACTTTGTCTTGTTGTGGGGGCCATACTTGCCTCTTTTCCTCAAGTAATACATTATAACATCAATGTGCTGCAACAAAAACAGTTGGCATTTATACAACAAGTCAACTTCAGATAGTCTACACAAACTACAATATAACTACAATTACACTACAAACTGAAACAAAGCATCTACAATCATATCTACAATTTATACTACAAGTCATCCTTAAATAATCTACACAAAACTACAATATACCTAGAATTACACTACAAATAGAAAACACAGAAGTTACAATCATGTCTACAACATATCTACAATTTAAAATATAAGTCATCTTCAAATATTATACATAATCTACAACATAACTACAATTACACTACAAACAGAAAATAAAGCATATAGAATCATATCTACAATATATCTACAACGTATCTACAATATATCTACAAACTGGTATACTGATTCTTACCGAGTCAGTGAGCACTTGTCCAGGGTGTGCCAGGGAAAAGAACCACTCCTTCTTGTCAACATTTTCCACTCCAAGGTCTAACCATGGATTAATTTGGTTGTCCTTTATGGAATACGGAGCCTTCCTCCTATAAAAACAAATAGATATAAAAAAAAATTGTGGAATGAAGTGGATATGTAAAAGATGAATGCTGGAATCAAAGTTTCAAATTGTGCATTCTAACCTCTTTGAAACTTTGTCGGTGCCGTGATATAACCACTTGTTGAATTGATCCAACACCTCAGGATCTACATCTTCACCAATAACAGTAGTAAATGGGTGCTTGAGGTGGAAAATTTGAGGTTCAACTGAGCTGCTACCACCAGAACTGTATAGAGGGAGAAATGGTGATCGGGCATGCTTTCCCGGCTGCCTTGTTCTACCTGGCTGCATAGGTGTTGCATCATCTTGTATAGGCTCTCCAAACTTAACCAACTGGGGTAAGTTATCAGGAAGCTCGAAATCATCCAGTGTTACCACCTTCTTCTCACCTCCAAATTCTTCTGAATCACCTAGATTCACATGTTGTGCCTCTGCACCTGCATTGTCATCTTCCTCATTCACCTGTTCTGTTTGATCTGCTACTGTCACTCCGTAAATTGGAGACTGTGCATTCATATATTCCCTATCTGTAACACAATGTATATCTTACTTAATAGAAAGGTTAAAATATTCAAACATAAAGAAAAATTATCTGAATACCAATTCATACCTGCATTCTCTTCATCAGCTGCACCTTCAAAATGTGTATATAAATCAACACGTGCTGGAATAGTTTCTTGACAAATTGAACCTTCAACATGTTCTATTTTTTTCATTAAAAATGTTAAATCATACTGTATAATAATGGCTTGACAGATTAAGTAAGATATGTAGGGGTGTTATAAAATCTAAAGTTATGTGTTAACGATCCACAATATGCTGTATTGAATTCTATATATTCTGTATATATAATGTAGTCAAATTGTAGATATTTTGTAGACATATTGTAGATATGTTGTAGAGCATCTGTAGCTAATTATAGATAAAGTATAGATATTTTGTAAATACCTGTTTTACTGGTGCTGGCCTGCCCTTGTTCCCCACTATTGAACTGAAATTGCTAATTGTTCATGTCTTTTTTTTTTGTCATTATTTTTTGTTGAACTACCAGCAAACTGAAAGTTTTATATTAGTTTGTATATATATTTTAGAGGTGCAATAAATTGTTTTGTTATATAAATAAAATTCAAATCTTACCTTTGCATTAGCTTGGTCATTTTGACTGCTTATCAATTGCAAAATAGTCTTGACAGAGTCGCTTATTAGCACGCGAAGGCTACCGAGCTCTTCAAAGACATCTTTCTTAAAATCTGCAAGATTTTCATCGACCTACATGTTACAAAAAAGTACACTGTTAATTTCAGAATATCTCTTAAAATACACTCAAAAACAGAAGCAGTAATATATATAGATCAGAATGTTGTATACATATTACCTTCTCAATGCCTCTTTCTAATTTGCTAATCTTTTTAAGAATAGACTAATTGTCCTCTTCTCCAATTGATTTTTTGGGTTCCAACGGAGGAGCATCAGCATTGGGAACCTCAGAATTATGTTCAACCTCTTGAACATTGTACTCAACTTTGTCAGGCAAAGACAACACTTCAATCTCTTCAGGAGTTTCACTTATGTTGGTGAACTGAATGAGGAAAAAACCAATTAGTTTGATTAAGGCAGAACATGTAGAATAAATATAGATATTTTGTAGGTAAACTCTATAATCATAAATAAACCCATTTTACCTTTATCCATTCAGGCTTGATCAATTTTTCTTCAAAGGCAGCTAACCAAATCTGACCCTTACTAGCTGACCAGCTAAGTATGCAAGGTATTGAATTAGAACTCCTCATAGCTATATTAGTGTTGACGGTAGAGCAACACTCATGCAACAATACTTGCATGGCTAGTGGGAATCCTCGTATGAGATAAGAATGTACGAACAGATTTAGCCTATGCCTAACAGATTCCATCAACTGTCTGTAAGACTTTATACCCCATGGGTATGTCTCGTACTGACAAGATTCCACCAAATAAAACCTAAAGTGATCTACAAACGCAACATGGTCTTTATCTGAAGGACAAATGAAAAATTCTAAGAGATAAAGAATACACAACTTCACAGCATTCTCATCATTTACCCAGGTTATGTTGGTTACTATTTGTTTCAAATATGTCTTCTCCACTCTTAACTTGTTTGGAAAATAAACTGCTCATTATCTTACTGACATAATTCGAAGTGTAACCAAAGTCTGTAACCTGGGTATGGCATCTAAGACCATTTATTAGGGCAAACTCCCTCTATCCAAAATTTAGTCTCTCACCCTTTAACTCGGCAGAAAAATATGAATCATTGGATGAACTCAATTCATACTTCATAAGAAGATGAATGGCCTGATTTTGCATGCATAGACTGGGAAAGGACAGTAAGTAGCCAAAACAAGTCTTCTTGAAAAGCTTCAAAGCATTTGGAGACAGAAGCTCTTTAATCTGGCTAGGAATGCTAGGGTCACATAATGTGTGGAATCTAAGCACCCCATAATCAACATTATGGGGTGCAAAAAAAATCCATTCTGCACAAATAATAAATAATCTCACATTAATAAAGTGCCTAAAAAACATCCAAATCATCTATAATTTATCTACAAAATAACTACAAAGAAACTACAGAATATCTACAAATTTACACATACTATGCAAAAAAGGCAACAAATATCTACAATTCTGCCTTAATAGTTATTTGTATCATGAAGACTACAAGTATTCTACAAAATAAATACAAAGAAACTACAAAATATCTACATACAGTAAACTACAATTAATCTTCAAAATGAAGACAACTAATCTACAATTGTCTAAAACACATATTACGTAGATTTTAAAAACCTAAAACAAACTAAATAACTAGAGACGAAATTACTAAATTTGTACCTTCACCAATGAATGTTTCTGAAGGTTTTTAGGTTTTTTTTTGAATTTTTCTTCTTTTTGGTAGTTTTTGAATTGGGAGACACCTTAACTTTCTTTCTTGGTTTAAGAATAGGCACCTCTTCTACAAAATCGTCATCTACCAATATCTCTTTTCCTTTTCTTTTCACTTATTTGACTGGCGTAGAAGATTCTCCAGCATCGACATCGTGTTTTTGTTTGGTTCTACTTTTAGCTCTGATTTGTCGCGGAGACATACTATGAGTCGTATCTACAATTGCATAGGCAGAATTCCCCTGCTTTTTCGGTGATTTTGGTGATATCAAAAGAGGGGATATCCGCTTCTGTAGCCTTTTTAGGACTATGTTTAGAAGGTTTGTTCTTCTTCATTGAGGAAATTTTAACTGAAGTAAAATGGGTGTATCAACTTTGTTGAAGAAATGTCTTCAATTGAGGAAATGCTAGACGAAAAACTTTTGGCGATGTTTATGTGGTTTTAGGAGAGGAAAAAGGGGTAAAATGAACGTGTGTTTGAGTAAAACGTGAGAGGGGTGGTATATACCGTACCTTTAATTAAGGAGGTAAAAACGGTGCATTAATTATACATTTAAAACACATTATGGTATAGAATTGGTAATTAGGTATACTAAATGTAATTAAGTCAAACCTTAAACATTGAGGGTAATAAGGTTTCCTATATGGTATAGGAATGTAAAAATTCCTTATTTCAAAGTCAAAATTGGCCCAATAATTGGACCGAAATCGCAGGCCTAGTAGCTCCAAGACCCAATCCGGATGGGCTTCCTGGAAGACACCAAAACAACGTCTTTTTGGTTAAGTGGTTGAGATCAAATCCCAAATTAAAGCCTAGGTTAGCCGAAATTTCACGTCATTTACTCCCATAATTCTTTTCTTCTTCCTCTCTCTTCACTCCCTCTCCTTTTTCTGCCCTCCGCCGGCGGTTGGCAACCTCCAAACACCCCCAAATTACACCAATATTCTCCTCTCTTCATCCTCTATCCATTTCCAAACCTCAAATCCCTGAAATCACCCCCAATCTCGCCAAATCAACCTAAATTCGAAGAAACCCTAGCCGCCGCCACCCTCAAATTCAGCAAGATCTAACCTCCCACATTCCGTGTCATACATAAAAGGATAGATCTCGTTGAGATCTGTCCTTTCCTACCCATTTCACCCCCAAAATTCCCCTCACCGCCGACCCAACCACCCCACTGCTGCTGCTCACTTTCCTTTTCCTTCTTATTTTCTTCTTCCTTTCTGCCCCTCTTTCCTAGACACGACTCGAGCGAGCTTTTCACGCCGGCACGATACGAGATAGAAACTCGTTCTCCGGACCTTTAGTTTTGGTATCTGCCAATGCGAAAAGTTCGCTTCGCGGTTAATTTGTCGCCGCCTGATATACCCGGCACATCCTCGCTGCTCGAGTTAGCATCGTGTCACGACCCGAATTCTCACCATCGGGACCGTGATGGCGCCTAACGTTGTACTTGCTAGGCAAGCCAACATTTGAGGGTTTTCGACATTTAAAACAATTAAAAACATATAAGAATTGTTACTACCATTCAATATACGATACCAAAATTAATAAATGAAATAACAAAAAGATACTCGAAACTAATACCAATGTCTAGCTACCCAGGGTTTTGAGTCACAATTCACGAACTACTAAGAAGTACTACAAATATTTGGCTGAAAGAAAATATATACTCCCTCTGTTCCAATTTATGTGAACCTATTTCCTTTTTGGTCCGTTCCAAAAAGAATGACTCCTTTCTATATTTGGTAATAATTTAGCTTAAACTTACATACCCTTAATGAGAAGCTTTTATAATCACACAAATACTCTAGGCCCCTTTTTTACTTGTTTAGGACCACAAATTTCAAAAGTCTTCATTTTTTCTTAAACTTCGTGCCCAGTCAAATAGGTTCACATAAATTGGAACAGAGGGAGTAACTTTTTTGAACTAAATAAAACAGAAACTGAATAATAAGGAAGAGACTCCAGGAATTTGCGGACGTCAGCAGATTTACCTTGTGTCTCTGTGCGCAAGTTTCAGCTCTAACTCGAACTCAGCTCGGACCTAAACCTGGATCTGCACAAGAAGTGAAGAGTGCTGTATCATTACAACCGACCCCATGTACTAGTAAGTATCGATCCTAACCTCGGCGAAGTAGTGACGCGGCTACGATAGGACACCACATAAAATCTGGACATATATATTCATGGTAGTAGAAATAACCGCAAATAAAGAATTAAACAGCAATTAATGGGAAGGGGACATACAGTGGGGAACTTATAAGAAGTGAGAAAAAAAGAATATAGAAATAACAATGATAAACAAATAAATTAAGCAATTAAAATAGAAAGTAAATTTGCACGACATCACCCTTCGTGCCTTTACTCTCAGCCTCACCAAATAATAAATAGAATGCACGGCATGACCCTTCGTGCTTTTACTCTCATCCTCACTAGATTATAAATAAGAATGCACGGCATCACCCTTCGTGCTTTTACTCTCAACCTCATAATATAAATAAATTATGCACGACATCACCCTCCGTGCTTCACACTGTTCCTCACAATATAAATAAATTATGCACGGTATCACCCTTCGTGCTTTACACTCTTCCTCACAATATAAATAAATTATGCATGACATCACCCTACGTGCTTTACACTCTTCCTCACCAGTCACAGAATTTTTAACCATATATAAAGAGGAATTTCACAAGAAATCACTATTTCATGATAATTTCTATCACCATTTAACATTTCAATCTCAACTCATGTAACGACCCGACCGGCAGTTTTGAGAATTTAAATGTAACGACCCGGTCTGTCGTTACAAAAAACCTGCATTATAACTATTGTTATTGACTTATTATAGATTGGTTATTTTGTTATTAATGTGTTAGAGTTAATAGGCTTGGAATCGGAATGGTTAAATGAGAATTCAGGCACTTAGTCCTTAAGAATAGCCTTAAAAATGGGAAAAGTCAACTAAGAGTTGACTTATTGGTAAACGACCTCGGAATGTGGATTTTATGGCTCGGCTAGCTTCGTTAGGTGATTTGGGACTTAGGAGTGTGTTCAGAATAATTTTGTGATGTCCGGTGTAGAATTAGGCTTGAATTGGTGAAAGTTAGTTTTTGGCGATTCCGGTCGGCAGTGGAAAAAAGGCTATCGAGGTCGGAATGGAATTATGATAGTTGGAACAAGTTTGTAATGTCATTTTGGACTTGTCTGCAAAATTTCAGGTCAATCGGAGTTGATTTGGATAGTTTCGGCATCATTGGTGAATTTAAGAAATATCAAAGTTCTTAGGCTTGAATCCAATGCAAATTTGGAGTTTTGATGTTAGTTTTGGTGTTTTGAGAGTGCAACTAAGTTTGAATGATGTTATGGGATATGTTGGTAAGTTTGGTTGGGGTCCCGAGGGGCTCGGGATTGATTTCGGGAGGTTAACGGGCATTTTTGTACATAAAGAAAGAGCCGGTTTTCTGGTTTTTGTGCAACAGGCTTTTGCTCTCTGCGATCGCGTAAGGGGAGTCGCGATCGCGTAGTTCAATCGTGAGGGGCAGCATTTTATTCTCGGCGATCGCATAAAGGCATCCGCGATCGCAGAGGTTGAGCAACGTAGGTACCGCGATCGTGGGACTAAGGTCGCGATCACGTAGAGTACTCTGAGGGTCAGGCGAGTTTGTGCATCGCGATCGCGTGTATTGGAGTGCGATCGCGTACGTTTGGTAAACGGAGCAGTGCGATCACGTGAGTGAGGTTGCGATCGCGTGAGTTAAGGACTTATTGAGTCGCGATCGCGTGGCTTATGCCGCGATCACAATGAGTAAAATGAGGGCTGGAAAGGTTTGTTCTTCGCGATCGCGTGAGGACCTCCGCGATCGCAGTTCATTAATCACTAGGCATATTTAAATTAAACCCTCCGCGACTTAAACCTCTTTTTACACCATTGTTGTACGGAAAAGAGCTCTTGGGGGCGATTTTGAAGAGGGAAATCCTTGTTCTTTATTGAGGTAAGTGTTCTAGTCATTAAATCTCGATTATGGATGATTATAGACCATAATCCCAGCCTTTAATTCATGAAAAATAGTAGAAAAATAGAATTTTGGTGCATGATATTATGAGACCTTCAAGGGTCGATTTGAGGGGTCAAACGGACTCCGATTTTGGTGTTCTTTATATGTATGGAATCGTGAGAAGATGAAGAATATTTTTGTGTAAAAATTTCTGAGTTTTGGGATGCGGGCCCTGCGGGTCAGGTTTTGACCGGTTTCGAATTTTGAGTTAAATTCGATATTTTTCAATTGGAATTTATTCTTTAAGCATATGTTGATGATAAAAATCTGAACTTGGTAGATTTGGAGCCTTCGGAGGTTGATTCGAGAGGCAAGCGCATTGCGGAATAGTTTTCGGGCTAGTTTTGAGGTAAGTAATGTCTTTAAATCCTGTCCTGAGGGTATGAAACCCCGGACTATGCACCCTTTCACGGGTTTTGAAAGAAAAAGGTGGAAACTTTGGAACCTGTTTCCTATTTAGGCGACTATTGAGTTGCGAAACCGATTTTTAAGCCTTTGCTTAAATAGTATTTATACATTATGATATGTTTTGGGCTGTAAGCCATGTTTGGGGCCTAGTGCCGATTTGTTTACCCCTTGGGGGATGTTTTTACTATTTTCCTCACTGCTATGTTATGATTTTTCACTCAGTCTTTTCTGTGAAATTGTTTTGACACTCAGAGTATTTTGATACTACTTCTTGAAAATGAAATACTGTTTTCTTGGGTCGAGAACCCGGTATATTATGGCCTAAAGGGAAATTGAGAGTGTCTGACTGAGTGAGGCTGCTGGCCTATGTTGTGAGGATGATATGATATGAGTGAGGATGTGGGCCTATATTGTGTGTGAATTATGCCATGCTGTGGCTTATTATTGCGCTTGGGCT